>JAITYT010000412.1:1222209-1241005 GCA_025433975.1 Liostenogaster flavolineata
AGACTTTTTATCGAGCGACAACGATGACGATTACGAGGAGGACGGTGACAACGAAGAAAGAATTTTTTTTCTCGCGTATAATTAGAAGAGTTCAACGAATCGCAGACTCTCGTCTCCGGTCACGAAAGGGTCACTTTAAATATTTCCTTGTGTGGCGGCACAGCACTTATCGTCCGAAGATACACTCATACACGCACGTTCTCTCATCTTTCTTCATGGTCTTGTTGAGATTCTGCCACTCGCCTCTCGTTAATGCCTTCGTCTCGTGATCAAATTGTCTCACGGTCACGATTGTTCATTCGCGTTTAAATGCATCTTTCGCACATAATCGACGGCGACGAATCGAACGATTATATTTAATGACGCTTCTTGCGATCTTGCTTCTTTTTTATTCCTCGATCGATTTTAATATCGTAATTCTCGACCGTAATTAATAATTTTAAGACGTTGTTTGAGGAAGAACATTGACACAGTCAATGAACTGTCGCACGTTGCATTCATTATCTGCTCTAGTAACTTTGTAATATTTAACGGCAAATTTCGTATTAGGGGCACGTTAACGTTCGGTCTTGTTATTTAAGAAAGAATTCGTTACAACCTTGTCCTTTTATGACCCTGAACATTGATCTACAGTTTTTCCTTATACTTGCGAAATGTTAAATACATTGCCGATAGGCGCACGCATGTATAAACTTGACTAATTTTACGATGGTTTTCAAACTCATCCAGTTTTCGACCGGTTTTCAAGCAATATCAAAGAGGGGGAAGAGTGGAAGACTAAGCAGGTTTTTCTTGGTCAGCAACAGTGAACCTACGTCACAAACGACTTTTGTGAGAAATCCGTATTCTGGTCTTTACTAAGTTCGCTATTTAAAGAAAGGTGAGAAGAGCGAAGGAAAGAGGGTAAAACAGAAAGCCCTTGAAGTGTCAAGGTTTCCTTCTCTTAGACGCTTCGATTTTATTCGAAAGGGTCGACGACACGGCAAATTCACTTTCGTCTACGAATCTTATTTGTAAAGATTTAAGGTCCCGAAAAATTTCGTACGAGTTGCATGCGATAAATTTCAACTGAAATGAAGATCGAAGAGGAAACGAATTTTTCGATGTCGTCGAAAGTTTATTACACACGTCGTACGAATGCGAAAGTAAATTAAATATTTGAATACTTTTTTTATATCGTGATAATTGAATCATTTGAATGGTCGTTATCGATGTGCAGGTTAAGAAGGTATGAAGTTCACTTTTTACAAAGTCTTTATCATAAATACTTCTTCATTGTATTTATAATGAAGTCTGACGGCTGATTTATTCTACCTGACACACGTGTAATATCATTGAATGTAGTTTAAGAGTATGCGAAGAAGTTTATCGCGAATGCTTGTGCGTTTCATGGTTAATATTTATTTACGTATCAATCATTTATTTGCTACTATTTGCTGTATTTTTCGCCAGTCGCGTGTAATAGCTGCATTTTAGTCAAAATTATATTTGATCTTTATAATCGCTGCTTATATCGATAAAGTGAAGATAATTTATCGATTCGTTAAATCAAGAAATAAATTTCAGATCGTATTTTGAGAAATCGTTGGGAAAGAAATATCTTTTAGCGCGGATCAAAACCATCACTGCGAGGCATTACGTATGCTTATCATACGCTTCAATTTCATTATACTGCCTTAGAATAAAACATCTAAAAGTGCGTTGTTGTTAGAATGATAATTAATATCCTCCATTGCACTTGTACGCAAACAGTTTTATCAATCGCGTTAAGTCATGTATATTAATATCGCAATGGAAGATCTAATCAGTTTGCTACAAAGTTTCGATGCAATCTCTGAAACACCTGCAAGTAACGCGGATAACATTATAAGGAGATAGGAAAACATGAATTTTACTTGATATCTGATAAGGACAATCTATTAAAATTTAATGTATCTCTTTTTCTTAGTTAGGATAAGTGTTCCACAATTTTATAAGCAAAATTTCGCGATACATTTCATCTGTTATATTTTTTTCTTTTAGATAACAACTTTCAAGGAACACTTTTCTCGAAATGTGAAAAAAATACAAATCGATCCACGCGTTTTAACAGCTTCTAAAATGTCGAATTGACATGGCAACCAGGCAGTCATAAGTGTATTCGTGGTTGGTATACGATTCATACATAGTAATCGTGAGGTCTTCGTAGTCGATGCTGATGCAACATCTTCGTTTTCAACGATATTTATTTAGTGTTTTCATTGCTGAAATTTCAAGTAAATATTACTTCTAATATCTACGTAGCACGTATTTATATACTTTAACTCGGAGATATTTTTTAAACATAAAGATTATGTATGTTAAATATTTATCGTAAATTCTGCCTCATAAGACAAAATAATGCATTTTTATTGTTTAAAAAAATATTTCTATCGTGATACTTCAATAGTTAAGTATAAATATTTTGATAAAGTGATAAAAACTTTTGTCTTGAAAAATCTTTGGTAAATACGATAAAGTTGAAGTATTTAAACTATTGTATCTGACGGTATTACAGATATGATATAGAATCACAAGTTTTTGATAAATCATTTCGAATTCATTCGACCGACGATTATGTTATATTCGGAGTTGTCGTGTGAAAAAGATCGAGCGTGACGATTTCTTAAGTAGCATTTAAAGCCCGTTGACTTGGGCAAAACAATGTCGGGTACAAAAAATGTCATAAGTTGCGACCATCGAAACTCGAGCTGATCATCTTGGGTGAGCCTTTCTTTTAAAAACGGACAATGTTAAAAGGGAACTAAATTTCTACCCCTTCAGGTACCTCAAATATTAATATAGCATTAAATTATGTATTTACAATATGGATTTTAGAAAAACATGATCTTTTTTACGGTGTTACATGAATGTTATAAAAAAATGTAAATGAATTTGACGGTATTCCAAAGGCGAATTCAAAATTTCTCTTACATTTTTATTTGTATATTTATATAATACATCTATACTTATGTATCTACGCGTATATGATTTATTTTTATATATCGTAGTTCAGTCACGACAAGATTTTTGACGATCTATATAAAGTATAAAATTTAACCGTTTACGAAACGAACCGTACATATATCGAATCTGTCGTTACCGCAGAAGACTTTAGTCACTCGCCATTTAATCTTCTTCACATATTATAAGAAACTAAAGTCTGTCTCCACAAAGTTGATTCAGAGATAAGTTACCACTTAGTGTCAGTTTAGTAACGTCATGATACATCGAAGGATACTTATTTACGTAACATCTTTCCTGGTGATTATATGTAAAATTTCTCCTTAAAATTTGTCCCTAATCTTTACAGTATGATCAGGAGGTTTAGTCAATCGATTTATCGAGTATAATTTTGATTAAAATCGTATAAATTTCTAGCTACTGTGAGATAACGTACAACGTAGAATAAATGGTATTATGTATCGTAACGAAGGGACCTACGAACTTGAAATTTACTTTTCAAGGTAAATAGATAGACGCTGTCGCGTGAAGCGACCGGGAAAATTGTTTATCTGATAACAAGTGATCCATTTACTATATCGTTAGAGCTGTCGCTGTTTTCTGGATCACAGCATATTACGCGCCTTACGAAGCCCTCGAATAGCCGTACATTTAGCCGCGCCATTCGTTAAGGAGCCACACAGTCTGTACGTATGGCTATGCGAACGTTGACCATAAGCCAATTACCCAGATGTGATCTCGTGTCTAAACAATTCAGAGGGAACCCCTCGACCGTATTCTGGGTTGGTCGGAGGCCGTCACGCACACGCCGCGTAAATTATGTTAGAACGATGTCTTGCCTCTGTATACTCGTTCGTATTTTTACAAGGACGTCCGGAGCCAGTTCCAACGTCCTTTTCGCATAAAAAATTTTCGTCAGTACATTGCATCGATATTAATCGGCTAAATTTATCTCACAAAGTTCCGCGCGTCTTTTACGTTCGTATGAGAGCGGAAATGATAAAATCTGTTACATTTGATGCCATCGGTGGCATCATCGAGATAGCGTAGGTATTATTATAGTAAATAATTGAAATTAAAACGTGTTCAACTATTACAGATTTTGAATAATTCATAGTCCTGTTACTAATGCTTTTTTTTTATATTTTTGCTACCTCATTGAACCGTAATAACCTGTTCTACAGTTGATGTAGACACTACAGTTAGGTTCGACAAATCGTGTTAAGAGATACGAAGAATATTTTATCTATGGTCAAAATTTGAGATACAATCGTGTTAGAGGAGAGAAATTTTTCTTACGGCAACCAAAGCGATCGGAAATGTTTCATAGAAAAATTAGATTGAAATATTTCGACGATAGGGAATCGTGAAGGATTATAATTTTAAATGTATTTACTGCTTGCAATTTTTATATTATGATTTATTACAGTTAGACGATAAATGCGTTCGGTGAGGAGTAAGACTTCGATTAACGATAAGAATATCAGCTGTTATATTTATGCGTTTGGTGACACGAGTTAATACGCGTTAATAAACGGAAGTCTGGTTTTATAATTAAAGCTCATTTCTAATTTTACTTTTTACTTTTCCTTACATATGAAAATCATATAACATTATTATTGAAATTATGAAATAGATGTGCGTAGTTATCCTGTTGGTACAAATTGTGGTCTTATGTTTAGTTCGCAATGTCTCTTATATTATGAATAAAACAATTTGCATATTCGTGAAATTACTGTAACGAGTGAGTGTAACACAATACATTGAACAATTTATGTAAGCATATTTATTCCAATTTGTCGTCATAAATTGCTGTACTTATTGATGTACAGTTTCATGTTCGCCTTATAAGATGGCAGTACAATCACTCATTACATTTTTTATATTTACATAAAATATGTACGTCTAATACTTTGTATGATTCGACGATAACAAAATTGTATTATCAGAATTACAAAATCTATTCGTTATTGTTTTTAGTTGCATTTACGAAGTATCCAACATTTTTGACTTGATACTACTAGATCTATACTATTCGACTCCTTGAAATAAATGTAGTAATTGTAACATAAAATTGAACACATGTTGAATAAAGTGTAGTGTGTAAAAGTGTCCTTATTAGCATTTGAATGATGTGCTGACTATATATTTCTAGACATGAACTTTAAGAGAAAATAACTAGTCATTTGAGTAGCAGTTGTCAAAGTTTATTTACAATAGAAAAGTGTATCGTCAAATTTATATAATTCTAATTAATTTTATTGATTATTCGCGACAAAATATATCGTTTCTTAACTAAGGTATCGAAAATATAAATATAAATCGAAAAAGATAATTCTTTATGAATTAAACTAGACAGTAAATTATTTGAGTTTATTGAAAATTTGTTAAATATCGTACTTTTTAATAAATATGTACGCGAAATTTCGCACGAATAACTTATATCGTCTAAATATTTGTCCGATATGTATATCAGACATATGCGAAAAGAATTATATAAACTTTTAATGTAAAATGGATTTAACTGAACCAAAGCTATTAAGAGGTCATTTCGCGATCAATATTTCGAACATCAACGGTTTACATTACAGAAGTTACAAAATTATTGCATGCCTTATTAATAAAACTCCATGAATTTTGAAAACTTGTCAATGTTAAGTAATAATATTACTCAATACTTCTAACAATAAATGAGTTTTTTTAAAACTTGTAGGTATTGGCAATACAATTATATGGATCATACACACTCATTGTAAATATTGACCGTAAAATAACGCTGTTCTACAATATACAATGTTCAGACGTAAATAGTAATTTAAAAACACTGGTAGTGACTTATGTTAAGCGTTAGAATAAACTTATTTTCGATAGTCGAGAGATTTTTTTATCGGTGATCAAAGTTCAATATTTTAACTTCTCTGTATCAAAAATTTTGTCACGACGTCAAATCATTTACTTATGAGTATGTCATGACTATTCAAAATAAGTGCCGCGTCTTAAAATGCGTGTGGAATGAACGATTAAGGAAATGCTTTTCCTTTACGTAGTATTCATAAATGTAGAGTCTTATATCGTATGTGAAAACCATTAAACGGTATTCTAGTTATTGCTAATATGTCATACGTTCTATCTGTATCGACTTTCCCTCTTTCGAAATTATTCTTATGTTTGTATGGTCGAACACATCGAGTAAAGAAGTATTGAAAACGACGTTTATACAACTTGTATAACATTTTGAATAGGTAAGTTAAAATGATACATGATAATTGTATATGTTAATAGTTATTAAAATGGTACATGTATATTCTTAAAAAAATTTTTTAATCGTTCATTTTTTACGTAACTTTATTTACTTCATTTTACAAGTCGCTAGTAAATATTGTAGCTTGAAATGCCATTCACATGAATTATAAGAATGATCTTTGATCGAGAAAACTTTGTATGTCTTTGACTCGTGGAATTGATATAACCATCGCATATAATTATCGTAACCGTGATTATTATTCCCACGTTTTAAGTAAATTAACGCGCGACAGTGACAAGTTTTCTACATTGTTAAACGAACAAGTACCGGAAAGACAATATTACAAAATAGTAACCACGATCGTTTCAATCGTATCTTCTTTTCTCAATGTAGCACGATCGGTCTTACGCTCGGATTCGATCTCATTTTTCGCCTGGTGGCGATTGACAAAATCGCTTTCTGGCCCACCAAATGGCAGCCAATGCGGCTGCCAAAAATCCTATTCCAGCTACTATACCCATAGAAATTGCTCTGTTTCTACGATAGGCAGGCACATCCAGACTGACGTGCTCACTGATCGCTACATCGTCCGATGTCGATATCGCGGCTATCTCGAATGTATAGTGACTCTCCTCTTCCAAAGTCTTCACTGTGGAAAAATCAGTGATGAATGTATTAGACGTTAGAAAAACAGCATTTTTATCTACGTTGTATTTCCATTTAATTCACAAAATATTCCAATTTGTGATTTGGCTCTTAAAATTCAGTGGAGTGTAATATCGTTTACCTAAATAATAAGTGTCTGCCGTTTCAGCTATTCCGTATAGATGTTTTGAAGGTTCACGGAACCACTTTATGGTATAAAGTCGAACCTGATCTTTGCCTTGTGCGGGAGGATCCCATGTAACCAAGTAACCTTCCGCGGTTGCTTGAACTTTGACATTTAACGGTGAGCCCATTATTTCGTCATCTGTTGGTTAGACAAATGAATATATCTCCCGATAGTTAGAGATTAACAATGCAAATGCAGAACGTTCGTACAAACCTTGAGGACTACGAAACTCTGACGCGGAATTTTCATCGATGGAACCTGAAAGCAGGTTTTCTTATGTATTTCTACTAAAAAGTTACGAAGTTCAGATTTAATAATTTATAAAAGACATTCGTACAGAAACGAGGAGTTTTACTGGTATAAATTTGTTTGGCTAAACTTTTTTTATTTAATTTTTAAACATCAAAAATCATGTAAATAATTTATTAAGAAAATCTTTTAGTAAGTAATTCGAATACAAGTTGCAGTAGCGCAATTGCAAGAATCGTTATAAAAAGGTTAATACTCGATAGATATGATACTTGATACATAAATATTAAAAACACATTCATAATTTTAGGATTTGCTTGAAATCGTACTGGGTTTAGTGTGTATTCGGAGCGCTTTACTAAACATTCCATCTCCGCGTTTATCCTGGCTGAGTATCATAAACTCGTATTCCCGGCCTGGGTTCAAATTGTTTACCGTTGCTTCTGTTATTTTTCTTGACAAGATTTTCATTGTTTTCCATTCTGATGTATCGGTAGGTCTGTACCTGTAGAAATTATTTATGTCTAATATTTCATCGGAAAATAATCATTAGGCGGTAAAGCTAGAACGAATATAGTTTCTCTTATTCCCTGTCAGATGGCGCTACGAGTACCATTTTAAGCACGCGTCAAAATATTTTATTCACGGAAGGTGAAATGAATTATTTCTAAAAAAGTAGACTCTTTTTCGCATAAGACGCTATATTACGTTAAATTTGAGCAAAATTATTCAGAAAGATAAACACGTTAATAATTAATCGTTATGTTTTGATATTTGGCAATTCTATCTATATAAATTTACTTTGCAATATTTTCTTGATATATCGTAGCTACATCTCTTTCGAAACAATAATTTCTATTACCAGACGGAGTACTCCATCTTGGGTCTCACGTATCCCGGTACCCATGTCAAAGTAACAGCACTGTTACTGCTGTTCGCGTTGAGATTATACGGTGCTCTTGGTGGTACGTTGACTACCATTAATTCCGCGTCAGCAACGACTGTAGCCGCTTCGTTGCTGGCTGCGCATTGATACAATCCTCGATCTTGTTCTTGAATTCTTTCTATGGTCAGATTACCACCAATTACTATGGTTCGATCCGGGGGCAAGGGGGATCCATCCTATTGACAAAAGGAATGTTAAATTACGTTAGCCTCAAAACGTTATTAAGATAATTAAACGTGTTCGAGATAATGAAATGATTTCTAACGTCATAGATTCACTTATTAAAAAATCTTGTGTATAGATATACAGTTTTGACCTCGATTGGTAGAAAAAGCGTTAGCCTTTCTTTTTAGCTCTTTTTCTAGCAAGCGCAAAAGAAAGTTACAGTACGAATTTCCATAGAGAATAACCTACGTAAGATTGAATTATTGTATTTTAACGTAATCGTTAAAAAATACGTACTTTGTACCAGGCTATGGTAGGTCGATGACTCTGATCTCCATCCCTAGCATCGCATGGAAGCTCCAAACTCTCGCCAAGGTTCTTCGTATATAAATGTTGCGGTGTCACCGTAAATACCGGAGGTCTTTGAACGATCTAAAAGTTATTTTTTGGTCTTACAATAGCGTATCTTTTAATATCACATCGATGCTTGAAAAACGAAAGGAGTTCACGATTTATTCTCTTGGTAAAATCGATTCTCAAAAAATTAAGAAAATCGAGACATTAAAAACACGTGTAATCTCAGTAAACAAGTGGTTGTATGATTGTGCAGATAGAGCGTCGCTACGATACTGGTTCGGTCTTGCTGTATTTAAATTGTCATTGTTGTTGTTCATCCTTACGGTCTGCATTTCTCGACGTAGCAGCGCTGTTACTCCGGGGATGCACAATTGGAGAATAAAGGAGCTGTTAATACTTATCGTCAACTGGTCAATGGTCTCAATGGTGACGTTGTCACGAACTTGTCCCTGTACTGTTACGTTGCTTTCGAGCATCGCGATTTAAAAGATTCGACGTATTTTTATTTAATTCACGACGTTACTTTCTTTCAAAAAGGAGAAAATAATTCCTACGAAGAGTTCATTTTTCCAATACACGTTTGCTCTACGGCTTTGGAAGTGAGTAGTCTTGGAAATAATAAAGCTAGCAGTTATCGAGAGAGCCATTTCTCAAGTTACAGCGAACTTCTTCGATTTAACCAATTAATTTGGTCGTTCGACGTACTAACCACATTGATCGCGGGACTGGCTCCTTCGGTACCGAGCGCATTATACGGCGTGCAACTGTAACTTCCAGAGTGAGTCTCGTCCACCTTACTGAAGTAAAGAGATCCGTTTCTCCTATAAAAAACACCTTGAACGTTGTAAGGATCGAAGAGGAATCCGTCCTTTTCCCAACGAAGATTCGTCAGAGGCGGATTGGCTCTGAAGTGGCAGTCTAATAGAGCTGATTTTCCATAAGTAAGGTAAACTTCTCGGGGTGCATAGATCACCTTGGCCTTGTCTGAGAATATCAACGAACAATGGGATTGGGAGTACAATTTTAGCGTGAGACTCGATTTAACTCATAGTTCCGTGAACTTACATTGTACATTAAGGAAGGCCGAGGCACTTTGTTGGTCTCCGTTCGAGCCGGTCACCGTACAAGTGTATTCTCCAAAATCACCCATGGCAGCCGAATTTATCGTCAAAGTTCCATCGTCACCAACGGACGCTCTTCTCTTGAGATCCTTTCACGACCATACCAGATATCAATGCATCGAGATAATCACGAAACGCGCGTTAATCCTCTTTAAGCGATTCGATCGAATTTTTTCTCTTTCTTTTCTCTCTTTTTTTTTTTTTTCTTCGAACGAAAAACTACCGATCATCGCGAATTCCACCGTCACCCGTAGCGATCAACACCCAAAACGGAGAATAACGGAACGATCGGTCGATTCTCGATCGGCCCAAGGGCGGAATCTCACCTTTAATTCCGAGATCTGCACGCCCTCGCGAAACCACGTTACCGTCGAGGTGTCGTCTTTCGCCACGCAATCAAAATTGACAGTATCGCCCTCCATGACGGTCTTGTTGACGGGTGGAGTCGCTAAGAGTGTCTCGCCTGGAACAGTCGTCGGGCCCGGCAACACACCTGGGTTGAACGATTTAACGAGTCTGCCCGGTTTTTGGTTAGTAAGCATAGCGGGATTACCAAATCATTGTCTGGGTTCAAACGCGATTTTTAATTCGTGATTTATTGTTCCGTGATAGCGGTCGACCGCTAATTATTTCGCAAACGGATCCTGATCTCTCCGTTCGCGTTGCTTCGTTCGATCGCGTTCAAGGCGAGCTCTCGCGATCGCCGCGAATCCAACCAGCGATTCGTCACCTTACGTCATCATCGCGCCGGTAGAAAGAGCAAATTGAGAATTAGCCACGACAATGTGATCTCGCGTACGTACACGAAACGTGCGCGCGGGTTTAATTCAGGAAAGTGGTATTCGTCAAGGTTATTAATTTTCCGCGTCGATGAGCGCGCTTGGCTACCGACTCGTGAGATCGACGGCGAATCTTCCGCACCTTTCGATCCTCCTATCTCGGGAGACGAATTCATCGACGCGAACGTCACGAATCTAGACCTCGCCGTTTGAACCTTGCGCTTGCATTTGCGTTAATTCTTAGTTGCTCGCTGGTAACCAAAAAAAAAAGAAAAAAATAGAATGGATAGTTAACGTTACGCATTCGCAAACGAGAGAGAATTCGTTGTTACGATGGTACGCGATGGGTGCAAGACAGCCTTACGAGCCGTAGTAGAAATTTGATTAGTGACGGTTAATGGCGCGCGACAGCCAACAAGCCGGATGCGCAAAAAAAGGTTGGTGCGTCGCGTCACAGTCTTTTTATCCTCGACAATCGAACGCGCGCGTTGCTTCTTTACAAACTTTTATCCGGTCGCGATTTCATGAAACGGGTGTGCCCTTCGTTCCTCGTCGTTGGCTTTTCTCCATATGCGTTGGCAGCGGCTCGAAATAGCGATTTTTCCCGTTCGAACGCGACTTCGAATTCGTTTTGAATTTTCGACGACATCGACGTCGATGCGCGCTTCAGCCTTCGTGCATATTTTATTATACAATATATATTTCGCGAAAGGTTACGGTGATTTGGAATTTTCAGTACGTTGGAACGTCGAAACATCCTTTCGCATTTTTTTGCCGCGATACGTCGTCTTCCGTTCGTGTTTTCTGCTCCGACGTTTGCGTACGGCGACGATGATAATAACAATTAAAAGGACAAAAATGACGACAACAATAATAACAATAGGTTGCAGAGCTGGAAAGAAGCATCGTTTGCATTAGTCGTAAGAAAAGGTGATTGCGATTCGTTAAAAGTGTGACGCTCCTGAAATCTTGGTAGTTCTGGTAGCTGGAGTCACGCCAGTAACGATTAGACGGAGAACCCCACGCAGAGTGGAGTGACTCAACGTCCCAGTGTCGTTCAGTGGAATTTAACATACCGTAACCAGAATTCCTCCTCGACTTCGTGCTGGATGGATCGACTGAAATTGGCATACTCGATGAAAATGGTATCGAGTAAGGAGACTTTACTCGATGAAATAGTAGTGTGCGATGGAAGAACGTTCGCAATGCTCGTGATTGATAGAGACGTCGATGGTTTCTCGATAATTATTGCGTGGCTATGGACGAGCATCCGGTCGTATTCGGTGTCCACGGACGACGTAGTAAGCTAAGGTAGCGCCCGATGTGGTGAAACTTTCGAGTGTAAGAACGATCTTGCCAGAAACAAAAGTTAGGAATCTGATGGCAGACAGAAGAGGCTGGCTTCGTTCGGCGTTAGTCGTCACAGTCAACAGTCCGATTCAATCTGGCTTTCGCTGTTAGTTGGTAGCCGCTTCGAAAGACCCGTTTGACATAACAGTTGGTCGATACCGATCGAACCAAGGAAGTCCTTACCATTGATGGCTAGATGGAACCAGGTGCCGTTGTTCCTCGAATTCGGCGTCCTGTTCGGGAAGATCACTCTGCACTCGTACCATCCCTGATCGCTCTCCCTGATATTCGTTAGATTGACGCTACCCTGTCCGTATCCACGATTGGCCGTGTCTTCGAGCAAGTGCATGCGACTTTGATATCGCGGGTCCAGGGTAATCTCTCCGTCGTACCAGGAGAAGACCGTGTGGCCCTGTAACGTTGTTGGATTCGCCAATTATCGCGTGTCGAGGTAAATTGTCGCGAATAATCACGGTACCAACTAAGAATACCAGGAAACTCACGAAGAACAGCGTTTTATTAATATCGATGCGTATCGTTGCTACGAGACTGATCGACCTTCCCACGGACCGTTCTTATTCCGAATATCATCGTGAGATCGACGCTAGCGTACAAATGTATTCTTACGCGTTGGATTTCGCGTCTTATTCGAATCTTGGATCACGGTGTTTAAAAAAGCAATCCCTGGGTTAGAAGGATGCAACTCGAGGTGCAATCGAGTTAAACCTCATCGTACGCGTATACCGAAGGTAGTTCAAAGACATCGGGTCGCGTGGACGAACTTCTAAGAAAATTGCACGAGTAACTCGATAGTAATTGGAACGTTGGTCATTAACGTCGTTAGCCTTTCTAACGATAAGAGCGGCATGTTCGTGGAACAAAAACGTTTAGATGCCGTGCCCTCGAGCGGGAGATTCTTCTTCGTCGATGATCGAACGATTTAATATCGTTCTATGAATATTTGATGATCAACGCGGAACTCGCATAAGCGCGTAAACTTCGAGAAGCGTCGTAAGAGAACTCGATACTTTTCCGCTAACCACGCCAAGTACGAAACATCTTGTAACGTGATTTATCGACGATCTCGTTACAGAGGCGAGTAAGGTGCTCTACGATTCGAGGGAAACGCGTATATCGGACGAGACGCGACGTTACGTAGGCGATATCTCGCGTGAGAAAAGCGTAGTTGCGGGTTGAGCCGACTGATTTGCTATCGTCCTTAGGGTTTTAACGATATCAGGAGCAGGTATTGGAATACGTGCGGCCACCGGTTGACATTGTAACCGCGGAGTTTCGACAAAACCGCAGATTTTCGAAGCACCGAGGGTCGCGGTTCGAACAAGGCTGGCAAAAACAGTGCTAATCGTCCCTAATCGTCTGACAATGCGTTAGCAGTGACCCACTGGTTGGACCCCTCATGTCGCAGACTCGTAGTGACTAAATATAATGCAGCCTTGTGTCCCGTACTCCAATTACTGCGATAGATAGACAGAGAGCACCTGTTTTGCATACGCATCAGGGACCAATCAGGTTAAGTTCCACTTGATTTTATGCGGTAGTCATGTGCAACGTACAATCTGTTTCCGCCGTGCGACTGCACTCGCGTCAGATGTAACTTCCGTGGAAGAAGAAGGAGGAAATGAGGAAGTTCGGCTCGTTCGTTTCGTTATCGTGGAAACTAGTGAAATCGAATTCGTAAAAGAAAGAATGATCGAACGGATCGAAAAAGGAGTCGAGAAAGGACGTATCCGCAAGATAAATGCCGATTAATAATTTCGTCGACGAATCGCGGAAGTAACGAGCGCGCGCATCGCGAGATAAAAAAGAAAACGCGAAACTACGTTTCGGTTTGATCTTGCGAATTAAAAGAAACGCCGACGTACGCGGTGCCGTCGTATGTTTACCCCATTAATTCAATGCAACGCTACTTCAATTACACGAAATAACGTAATTTTTGTTCCTGCTAAGCAACGTCATTGCATAATCGTTCGTGGTCTCGAATGCGTAGAAAATTACGTCGCAAAATGCGTGCCTTTACGACCGTAACCGTAATATTTTCAAATTCATCCGCGTCCCGGAATGTACAACGCGTATTCGGGCCAGGAAAAAATTGCGATCATCCGCGAAGCTTGTCACACTTCGTCCGACCCAACTGCATGCGCGTTCGCGTTAACGCGCTCGTCGCCTTCGATCGATTAACACTTTGAAAATATCCAAACACTTTGCCAAAATATCAAAAACTACCCTACATTTTTCATTACATATACACATCTTACGTAAGAAAGTACGATCGTTGACGAAGTATGGATCGCGCTAATTTTTGGACCAGTCACGTGTCACTCATCGTGTTAATGCATTTACGTCCTCGGATCGTACGTTGTCCTTTGGAAAGGTCGCGAGAAACAACGGCCATCGATCGCATTTTTGCGAGCCTAGCGATCGAGAAAGGACACTCGCTATGCCTTGCTAAATGAAAAAAAAAAGATAAAAATTCGATAGGAACGAACTGGCGGTAATAAATATTGCAATCGCGGTCGCGTTTATTGTATTTTGACGGTGCGTGGGATATTGCATGACGACTCAGTGAAATCGAGACATCGCTTCGCGGAGATCCTGCCCCGTCCTGCAAACTTTCCCACAGTTCGACCGTGCCACGTCTAAGTTTTCACGATACCTAGACGGGTATCATCGTGGAAATCGAATCGTCCACCCTGCCTTGACACCGGCCGGCTCGACGTTGGCGCGTTTCTCTGCGAACGCAGCGCAAAGGTTCCCGCCCTTGGCGAGGCGCGACTACGAAATCACAGCGTACGAGTACGCGATGCACGCGCATGCAAATCAAGCGAGTAACGACGAATGCTTAGCCAGGCTTAAACGCTCTTTAATCGTCAATCAGTCGATCGCGCGTCGTCGAGTTACCGACGTTCCGCGCGCCACGCTAAATACGGCTGTCCTTTGTCACCGATCGTTTTTCCCGCCGGCTTTCGCACGCCTCGATGGTGCCTCGAGGAAGCTCTCGACCTTGCCAGCACGCGGGACCTTCGGCATCTTCAAAGATCTTCATGGTGATAGGCGAATCGCGACGATCGATGGCGATCGTTGGCGCAATATTATTTTAATGCGACTTGGCGAGGGGTCGGGCCGTCTAATTCGTCGCTGATCCGAACAGCGAGCGCGACATCGATACTAGATAGGTCGCTTGTCCTCCGTAGACCGCAGGCGAAGTAGAAAAACTCGCGGTTCGAACGATAACGTTTTAATATCCTCCCGGGAGCGATCGGTATCGTTTACGTTCGTTACATAAAACGATTGACCGGTTTTACAGCGAGTCAAGGTAGCCCGTGATCTGGGAAGCGGCAACTTCGATGGCGAACTTATCGATAGGTAGATAGGTGGGAAGGTTAGATCATTTTCGTGATCGTTACCGAACTCGTCCAGCCTCGAATACCGATCGAGACGAATCTCGATGAATCTCGACTCGAGGGCTCGCGTAGCGGAAAGACGCACGGAGTTGCTTCGCGGATAGGTTAGATCGGTTGCGTGCGATCGAGGACGCATCTCGATCTCTGGACGATGGGGTTCGAGGCGTGACCTTGAGGCGCGAATACGGTCCTCCCGCTGTTGAAAAAGCGAGCGCGTCGCCTCTTTGACGCGGAAGTATTCTATTTAGCACTTACATCGCGGTTCCATTGCAGAATGTAAGGGATCGGCGTCTCGTGCGGAAAGTCAAGATCGCAATTGAAGACCGCGTACTCCCCGACGCCGGCGTTCAGATAGTTCGGCTCTTTCTCCTCCTCCAGTATCAAGCTCTCGCTGAAAGCTGTAACAAGCAATGACCAAAGAAAGAAAGAAGGAAGAAAGGAGAGCTAAAAAGCTTGTCGATCCGGCCGAATCTGCTCGCATCGATCTATTGCGCGTTCGTTCAGCCGAGGGGAATCAACGTCGAGCTAAGTTAACGTAGCGCGTTAAAAAGTGGAACATTAGGTCTAATCTCGGGAAATTGGATAATGTTCCGCGAGATGTTACCTACGTTGAGAGCACGACTGCGCGTAAAGCGTCGTTCTCGCGGTTTCGTTCGCGTTTCGCGATTCTCGCGAACTCGGAGGTCCTTCGGATCCTCTGGATGGTAGGACGCGAGGACGTCGATATCGAATCGAAGATCCGGTAGACGCCGTCGCGAACTTAAATTACTGCGACGAAAAGACGATAATAACGACAGTATGGAAAATTCCGTAGCAGAAAATCGCTCTGTTTGGAATGGTTCCGCGTGGGCTTCGAACTTAGTCTCTCATCTGATTCCAATGCTATAGCGAAAGCTTATATATCTCTCTCTTTTCCACGTGAGAAAGCTAGACTTTATCTCTAATATTAATTAGAATTAGGCCTTTATCTCTAATATAGAAAAATCAGTAAGAATTACATTGAGACGCAATTTTCCTTCTTACATCGAACCAAGTTTTTGGGACAAGTATCATTAGGATTCCAACAAAGTCGAATCGTTCTCCGAGCCTTACCAAGAAGAAAGAAAAAGAAAAACGATTCGACCGAGTCGGTAGGTAGGTGATAAGAGCTTCTCTCACCTTGACAAGAGAGGAAGAGGGCCAGCAGCTCTAGGTACCAGGCCGGTCCGATCATTCTCGCGATACAGCGTGCTCTTGCTTTATCTCTCACAAGATCATCGATTCGTCCTTGTCTTCGCGAGTTCGCGGCGTCGATTCGATGGTAGAGGCGAGTAGGAATGCTCGATCACGGTTCGCGGCGACGGTGACGACGACGACGACGAAATGAACAACAACAACAACAACAACAACAAGAACAATAACTGGAACGGCGATGACGACGACGACAACGACAACGACGAACAGCGGCACGGTAGCAAAACACATCTGTCAACGGCCGCACTCATCGAGGATGATCATCAGCCACCGGAGCTAATCGTTATTAGCAGGTGGCACGCGCCTCTCGCTCTCTCACGATCCACCTTACCGCCTCGATCTCATCGTCCTTGATCGTCTCCTCTCTTTCTCTCCCCCGACGCTTCGTCGTCGTCGTTTTTTTTGTCCCCTTTCCCTTGCCCTCCGGTCGCTCCACCACTTTCCTTCCTTCGTTGCTTCTTACTCGATCTATCCGTCGTCACGATGCAACCGAACGACGTCGGTGTTTATCACTGATCTTCGTGACGCCTGACGGTTACGTCGATCGTTCCACGGTGGATATGGAGAAAGAGAGAGGGAGAGAGAGGAGGAAGAGAGCGACCGAGGGTGGGTAGGAGGTCGGGACGGTGGGAGTAAGAGAGAGAAAGAGAGAGAAGGAGGAAGAGAAATCGACGGTACGCGAATCGGTGAACGTCGTCGCGACTAATGCAGAGCGACGCTCGATGGATCGCAGCGGTGCACGTCGACCGTTCGAACGTCGCTGAACGAGTGCTCGGTAGCCGACCGGTGATAAGCGAGTAATCGGTGCGCCGACTCCCGATCCAAGCGGATACGAACGCCTAGGAGCAGGAGCTGGAGCGGTGCCGGGATCGCAACGACGACGACGATCATCACTACGCCACGAGCCACGGTGGTGGCACTTCTACCACCACCGCTCTTTTCTGTTTACTACGTGCATTACGAGTTCACGATCTTTGACAGACACGGACTGTCTTCCTCGGCGTCGCGACTGTCGGAGAAACGGTGTCGAAGCTGCCGAGTTATTTCCTCGAGTTCGTTCTTTTTCGAATCTGCTGCTGACATGACGGTGTTTTACCGGAGTACGATAAAGAATGAATTTAATTGATTTTACTCCGAGTTTCTTTACTCTTTTTCTTGAAAATGGATAGATAGATTTCAGGGATTTATTTACTATTTGTCTTTTCGTTTATTTATTTATTCGTTCTTGTTTCGCTTTTTGACGAACGACTCGTGATAAAGTCGTCGAAATTATGCAGGTGTGGAAAATTCAGTGGGTCGAGGAAGAAGAGAAGACGGAAGAAAAAGGAGGAAGAACCGTTCGAACACGAATTTCTCTTTCATTTTAATTGCGTGTCTTTTACATCGACCAATCGCGTTTCACGTACGTCTTCATTGAGGCGTACTATTGTGTACGATCTTCATTGATGCCGAATGTTCGCAGCCGGTCTTTGATCTTTACCAAGGGTCAGACGCCTCAACGTCGAAAGAAAGAATTAACTCGCATTCAGCCGACGCGATGTTAAGTACGACCGTTGTCCTCGATGTCGTTCTTCCCCGTTTGAAGCCGTCTGTCTAGAACGATTTCGGTGTCGAAATGCCGCGTGGATAACTACTGCCGAATAGAAGAAAATCTTGTCGTCGAAAATTCTCCCTTCATCTTTCCTTCGACCTTTCGATTAGCTTTCTTCGAGTTACTTTTCATTCATCTGCCTACATCAAGGCGTAATCGCTCATAGACTTCCAGTCGCTCTTCTTGTCTAGCCGTACCTATCTACACCGCTCCAAACACTATTCTAACCTAAAATATCGAATGTCTCGTAACGTAGTTGCATTTTAACGTAAGTATATCACAGATTTACTTACCTCGATCGCGTTAGTAGCAAAACGATTGATTTTTGCTAAGTATCGATTTATGTGTGTGCATTTATTTAAAGAGTAGCCTCGATAAAGCAAAATGGTTGAATTGCACTTTATTGCATCGGTGCATCTTCGAAAAAAATAAATTTGTGGAAAATTAGATACGTCGCAGAAAGAGACAGAGAAAAAGAGAGAGAGAGAGAGAGAGAGAGAGAGAGAGAGAGAGAGAGAGAGAGAG
>JAITYT010000412.1:1267703-1291938 GCA_025433975.1 Liostenogaster flavolineata
TGTCACTTCTTATTATTAAAATTGTTTTAATTTATGACGAAAAGCATCCTTGATAAGAATTGTAAATATCGTTGGCGATAAAAATGCATTTCGTCTTTTGCCGAAGTGAATCAAAACGATATCGCGTTGTTTCGCAAAACATCAGCTTCCCGTTCTGCCACAGTTATTCGCGAAACTCGTAATTTACGAGTAACAGGGATTCCTAACGTTTCTTGTTCGTGTCGACTGAGGGACATATTTTTTTTATGGATATTCGAGTGATAAGTAACGAAAATGGATACGAATGGATACGCAGTAATGGAAGCCAGGGTGATTGTACGATAATCCTTTCGCGTTGAAAAAATATTTACAATACAGTTGGATTGATATCGGGGGATAACCGCGGAAAGACGTGAAAAGATTACGTGCTCGTGTCGGTAAACGTGAGAAGTGTGAAATATGTGGAAAACGTGAAAAGCGTAAAAAGTGTCGAAACGGTGCTGTTCCATTGCGATAATTCGTTAGACAGGTGTAACAAAATGTATGTACAAATTGCTCACGCGTTACAAAAACTCTTTTACCGTAACTTCGGCAAGAACATAAAATCGACACTCAAATATATACGATTCTTTGCTCGCTACTATCAAGTAAAAATATCGCCGCTACCAAGGAGCAGGCTAAACGCGTGACTATGAACAAAATCTTCGCGATCGTTCATATTTCTTCGTTCGGGTTAAAATATAAAAACAACGAGCGACTTCGGTGGCTAAAGAAAAAGTGGATAACTTATAAATCAATATAAATAAAAAAGATGAATACCTTTCGGCCATAAGTTCGTCGGGAATACGGAGTTTCCTGTAGGATCGGTCGGTAATACGGGGGTACTATAATCTAAGAGGTCTGAAACGAGAGAAACAAAAAAGAGAAGGCTATAAACAAAAAAAGAAACAAGAAATTAATGGCAGGCGCGAGTACGTGCGCGTATCGTAAATAGGGGTGCTTCCGGGAGGGGAGTGGGGGTAGAGTACGGTCACGTGATGCGCGCTATACGAAAGAGATTCGCACCACGAACCCCCTCCGAGAAGTCTCATTAATCTCGTCTAATCCTGCTACTCGTCCGGGCTACTCGGTAAAGCCGATGATGCGTGAGCGTGCACGAAGGAAGGAGAGGCAAAGATACGTAGAGAGAGAAAGACAGTGAGAACGAAGCGGACCCAAAGAGCGAGAGAAAGATAGAAAGTGGAAGCGAAGGTATGAGAGAGAGAGAGAGAGAGAAGTTGCTGAAGCAAGAAGAAAAAAAAGTCTTCGAGATGGCAAGAATTGGATGCGGGAATCGGATGGAAGAAGAGCAGGGAGAAAGGGCACGAGATGGAAAGAGTGAGGGGCAGAGAGAACGGGACGAAATCCCTATATCCCTCCGTCGGTAAAGGAGGTGCTCGAAGCACGGTGTGTACAAATGGAAGGCAATGAACCGTCGGATTCGAGGAAAGGAAATAAAAGCGGAAGCAGAATGAACGGCTCGATGGGTTTTCCGATACGATAAGTCGCGACGGAAGTCTCCGCACCCCCTTTCTTTTTCGTGCTCTTTCTTCTTCGTATCCCGCGATTTCTATATTTTTATTCTTCCCGGAATCGTTCGTCCCAGTCCACGGTCTCCGAAGGCTTCGCCTAACTTTTTGAACTCCACCGAACGAATCGATATCAAGGCGAGACGATCGTCGCAAGTCGGACAAGAAAGGGAGATTATTTTCTTCTTAAGTAGATCCGTTCTACCGAGTCGTTTGAATCTTAAAAAAAAAAAAATCTTCGGGAACTAGCACGTAGATCGAATCGATCTGCGCTTTGGAGCTCGACTCGTTCGTCGTCCCTTTTTTTCTTTGACGTAACTACTTTTCTTTGGTAAGGCTGGTACTAAAGGATGGCTCTTAGCGTTAACAGTAATATCTGCGATGATTTTCATACGCGATGCGATTAATCGCAAAGAAACGCTATGTGTATACGTACTTTTGAACGACGAAAGTGTACTTAATGAATTTCGTGAAACGGAACGGACACTCGACGATGCATCAACCGATCTTTAAAAGATATCAAACGAAGTACGTGCATATGATCAGAGGCAAGCGCGAAGAGAAAACACAAAGAACGAAGTTAAACTCGCGATCCGTTTCGCGTCAAGGATCTTACCGCTTTGATTTACTGAAGAAGAATGCCCAGCTGTGGGGGATGGCGGCAGTGCCACGTCTTTGCAGGGGCAGCGTCAGGGAAAAGAATAAAGAGTAGAGTTCGCTTCGAGATGCAACAACGTACGTTAGAGATAGTCGATCGGCAAGCAGATTGTTAAGAGGGATAAACACTATTTCATCTCGTTAATTTCATAGCTTAGATTCGAACGAGAAAAAAGTATTTTAAAGAGAACTTTTAGGTTACAACAGAGAAAAACGTCTAGTTAGGATTTTAGCATCTCGTAATTTAGCGTTTCGACGAAGAAGCTCGAAGCTCGCTATTACCGAGTGTTCTGATGGTGATGACTTTGCTCATCATTCCGTCCCCTAGAGCGTTCTTTCCGATAACCTGAAATTCGTAAACGGTGGCGGGTGTCAGTCTATTGATCGTAACGGTTGTGCTCCCCGATGGCGTCACCGGTATCATCTCCCACTCTGACGTACCACCTTTTCTGTACCTAAATAGGAGAAGATATCGAGTCAGTATTCCATCAACGCCGAGAAAAATTGGCAAACTTGGTCTCGTGAATGTCCTGCTTTTCGAGACACGATTATGACTATCGACGAATTAACAAAAAAACGCGCGAGAAATAACAGGGCCGAGCCACGAACGAGGTGATCACGGATAGAAAATTCTCCAACGTGGCTCGCGTTGCCTCTAGACAATTACTTCATCGATCAGTCGAGAGGGTCGGAGATTACTCACCAAACGGTATAATCTTGCTTGTAATCAGGATCATCGGAGTATCCAGACAACCAATTTAACGTCACTGAGAACTCCTTGGCATTGCCGGTGACGTTGTAAGGCGCATGAGGTTGGGTACCTTCGACGATCAGCTGCGTGGATGCCGTGATCGTGGCCACTTCGTTCGTCGCGACGCACTGGTAAAATCCAAAGTCCGCGCGTCGAAGGCTCTCTATGGTTAGGTTACCACCGTTTATCTTAGCCCGATTGCGTTGGATAGGTGCACCGTCTCTCTACGCAACATAAAGTCTTTCTTCAAACGAACAAATTCATCGAGCGATGCTCACGAAGAATTTATTAGTCAACACGGTCTTTCTTCGAGTCTCTAAACGCGATACTTCCGACTACCTTTCTTCGGTCTATTTTAACGTTTCTGTAAATATAAAGAATTTCGATTACCCTGTGCCACGTGATCGTAGGTTTCTGCGTGCCCTCGGCTTCTTGTGCTTCGCAGTGCATCTCCGCGGTCTCGCCGAATTTCTTTTGATAGATGGGCTCCGGTTCGACGGTAAAAACCGGCGGCTTCCTCACGAGTACCTCCATAGGCGCTGAGCTACCTTGCGTACCGTGCGCGTTATACGGCGTGCACGTGTATCTACCTTGATGATTTTCGTTGACGCGGGTGAACAGGAGGGAGCCGTTGTTTACGATGATGATCTCCTTTGTCTGATATGGCTCGAGTAAACGCTTGTCCTTCGTCCACGTTACGTATTGCAGTTGTGGGTTAGCTTTGATGTAGCATTGAACTACTCCGGCTAAGCGGAACGGCAGGTATTGGACCGTAGGCGTGAACGTAACCTTTGCCGGATCTAAACAGACGCGATAAATGGAAATGCATTCATTCGAGGCGCGTCACGTTAACCTCGTTGAAGCTAGTCGCCTGACTTTGCTCGGGTTACGTCCTTTTCTACTTAAAAAAATCGTTCGAGTCTTCGACGATTCTCGAAAGCTATCGCGAAATTCAATAACGAGCCAAACGTTTCTTTCGATCCTACTTGCATCTCTGCTTAATCGTAATTTAATCGGAGTTCAATCGCGACTCCTCGAACCACGGCTTCGAGACGCTTGGAAGAGCAACTCGTCCGCTTAAAGGTGCGCTTTAGGGTGGAAGTTCCTTGGCTCGCCGAGCGAATTGAAATTCCTGGCGCGCGTCCAAGGATGACCGTGCAAGTTAGATCGATCATCGCGATCTATACGATACAAAACTTACACTCGACGTTCAGGTAGGCACTGGCACTTTGTGGCTCGCCGATGCCGTTGGTGACCTCGCAAAGATACTGCCCGGAGTCGTCGGCACTGACGGGATTAATGACAAGACTACCGTCCGCCCTGATGGACACCCTAGTGTCCAACGACGAGACT
This sequence comes from Liostenogaster flavolineata, assembly GCA_025433975.1. Classification (NCBI taxonomy): domain Eukaryota; kingdom Metazoa; phylum Arthropoda; class Insecta; order Hymenoptera; family Vespidae; genus Liostenogaster; species Liostenogaster flavolineata. The sequence goes on from JAITYT010000412.1 coordinate 1,272,012, forward strand.
TCCGTGACGGGTGCGCCTTCTCGAAACCAGCGTACCGTCACGTTTCCCGGTAGAGCCTTCGCCTCGCAGGAGAACTCCGCTTTGTCGCCTTCCGGCTTCGTTTGGTTCGTCGGTCCTTTCGTGATGACAGCTGCTCCTGTTAAAAGAGAAGAGAAAGCTGGATGACATTGTCGATACCGCGTCGACCAGACCGGCCTCCAGTTTCGATCGTGACGATGAAACGATGCTCGTTGCTCGATGCGGTGCCTATAGTGATCAAGCGCGTACGCACGTGAAGCCTCTCCTCTTGTTGCCTCTGTCCACCTTCTTTGGATTAACGCTTAGAAAAGGTTAGCGTGGAATCGATCGTCGAAGTGCAGTGGACGATTTTTTAATCGTGAGTTGAACTTGTAAGTTCGTCATAGCGATTATGTAATCGAGGATGTTCGACGTCTTTTCATTTTTAAAAATACGTATTGGGCCTAGCGATTTCTAAAACTTGGCGCGAATCAAGTGGACCTAGGTAACTACTGATACGGTCTTACAGATAGAGTTGATACGATTTCTTTCTTTGCTCCATTGTGTTCAATTTCATTAACTCTTAAACGACGAATACCGATAAAGAGCGAGTTGGTATTAATCTTTTGGTAATGCGCGTCAGCTGTACTCTTTAGCTAACATTGTCTTTATGTAAAAGTATTTTTATTTTTTGGTCGTTTGTTAAAGGAATAGGTATGGTTTTGCCGTTAACTACGGACGGTTGGTCGCAGAGCATAGAGAGACGATGTTCATTGTGTTGGATCCTACTGTTACCTTTGATAAAAGAAGTATTCAGAACGATATGTAACAGCGTTTGATATTACGTTTCAAAGTTAGACCATTGAATTTGGATATCTTCATTAGAAGTATAACTTCGAATCATTAAGCATTTGTTTTCATCCTAGGGATACGAGAAACCAAAATTAACTCGTCGTTAAAGATTTAGGCATTATTGCACGTGTGTCTGAATTAATGCAATAATTCATTGTCTTTCCCAACTGAAACGTTCAAAGTTCTCGTAATTATCCTTTTGACATGTCGTACAATCATTCGTTCGTTATTACGTAATGCGATTCGTAAGTTGGGAGCAATTGACATAGTATTTTCGATCGGTCAACGACGTGTAGAACGACGTGAATGTTCGTTCCACAATCCCATTGTTCTATTTATTTCGATCGATCGAAACGAACGCGACGGAACTTCACGCCAGGACGAATCTTGACAAACAGATTTCTTGCGATTTCGAAACTTTCGCGTTACCGACTCGTCTTTACTGGGTCAACGGGAAAAGAAAGATACGCTTCGTTCGATTGACGTGGCTCGCGACGAATAATGGCGTAATGAAAACATAAATGAGAACCGCGAATGAGAATAAATTCGCTCGATATTTTCACTGCATTTGCGTCGCAGTGTGCGCGTTTGTCGAAATTCTCTCATATCGGGATTCGTGGAAGTCAACGGTAGTGAAGAATGTTTCCTTTTTACTGAAAATACTCGTCTACGTTAACCGCGATCAAAATAGCTCAAATTCGTGATATCCTGCAATCGTGAAAGCGATTCCACGTCGAATGAGTCTCATAACTTGGTAGTCCTGAAATCGTTTTGGATTTCGCTATAAGCATGCTATCGAACGTACTATCGTCGAGGATTTGGAATGCGGACCAAGTAACTCAACGTTTTATCGCGCATCAGCCACGAGTGTAACGGTACGACGTCACGTCGATGGTCGCAAGGACATTCGGAGTCTCGATGAAATCTACCGTTTTCCTGTCTTTACCGACCTCCTCGAACGACCAATTAGACTCGTGTTCGTCGCGTAAGTGCCTTCCTCGATTGCATCGAACCCCAATTTATTCTTCTCTCCTCGTAAAATTGAAAACCATTGCCCCGTAAGCATTCAGCGGATTAATGCGAGGTAGAATCGGAAACGATACTCTAAGAAGCCACTGAAAAACTTCGAGCAAATTTCGAGGACGGTAGAGACGAATATAAAGGACTTGTTACATGAACACGTATATAAAATCGACGTTCACGAACCAGTGCTAATTTGTTAGCAATGAGCTGATCTTTCGATTAAGACGATTCTCTGATGCATGCTGAATGTCCGAAGCATTGTGTATTTCACGGATCATTTTGAAAATTCGTCGTATTTTTAGCTGATTTAAGGAATTATGGTACTGTTAAGTTACCTGACAGATGGTAAGAACTTATCACCAAACAAAACGATGCACATATTGTTTAAAAAAATATGTCTTTTGTACAAAAATTCTGCCTTTTAATTTGACCTAATAATACGGAAAATTTATTCAACCCACAATAAAACATACATTTAAAAAACTCTGTAAATCTTGTTATTTTAGGCGGGTAATATCTTTTCTGATCGCAATTCCACGCGTTTAAACGCGAACTTTTATCCATCAGTTCGAATCATTCCGACGCGAAAGTTCGCGCGGGTCCTGTCGATCTCTGATGGTGGTAATAGTTGTCTCGATGACGGAAATATCGTGGAGAGGGCAGGAAGGGAACAGGTTGCTAATATCCTGGACGAAAGGACGAGCCGCCGTTCGGTGACGAAGCTTTTAACGTTACATCATGCAGAAACTGGATGAGGAGGGAGTTCGATCATCGGTGCGGAACGAGGTTATCGTCCAGGTCGATTCGCATTTCGCTAAAACAATGTTGTATTAACGCACGAGATCGGGACGATGGCAAAACAAATCGTCAATAATAATACTTCAAACTCAAAACAATTTGCACGACATCTTTATTGACATTCTAAATCGTCCATTTCTCCCGTGTCTTTTTTTAAATCCGTCGAAGTAACACTCGAGTCCGAAATATCGCAGTGGATGGCTGATGGCTTCGTCAACGTCGAAGAAGTCGATATAGGTTTGAGGAAACGCGGACTCGTTCTTTCGGAAGGGAATATTACAGTGGCGTATAACGGAGAGACGACCGAGAACATCGATCTCGGACCAACAAAAGGCTGAAACTCGTCGTTCCGTTCGACTCAGCGATATTTTCTACGATCCGATCAAACGTCACTCGCCGGGATTAAGGTGGCTTTTATGTATCCGCGCGATGCGCGACGTCTCTACGACGACTGTGTGGGTGCACACAGGAGGCATAACCGGGGCAATCCGAAGAAGATCCGATCGGAGGAGCACGCTAGTGAATCTTACGTTTCGTTCGCTCTCGAATCGTGGAAAAACTTTCGACCCTTTGTCTTTGAGCGCGTAAAACGCGTCCTTTCACTCGTCGTATATCTACTTTCGGTAATAAGCACGAATCGTACGGCGTTTTTCATTCTCCGAGTGGAAAAATAAATACGTTATAAAATTGATGCGACGACTTTTCGAGACGAGGTAACTTTGCTTTTTTCAAATCACGACGCGGAGGCATTCGAGGAAAAAAGAGAGGACAGGAGAGAGAGAGAAAAAAAGAGAGAAAGAGAAGTGAGTCGCACATATCAACGAAATGCGACGCGATGCACGGAAATATGTTTACGACTGTAGTTCGGGCTAACGAGCGATAGTACACCGACGAACGATCCATTTTTTAACGACGATTCCGTGGAAATGTAACTGGTTCCAGTCGTTAATATTTTTCCATCGATGAATATTATTTTTTATCGTTGTACGTGCGCGCGATCGTAAATGGAAGTTTTACTTTTCGATGTTCCTTTTGGCGTGGAATGGAAATATTTCCATCGAGAGTACCCGGGAATTATTATAGGAAGGCGACTTTAAAATTGTTTTAGATTTTGCACTTCGGTGAGCTCGCGCATATCGAAAGCAGTTCGCCGTTCGCAGTCGTACAAAACAACCGTGATAACGCAACGACGGTGAACGTAGTACATCGATTAACGGCATCTCGAAAGATTGAATAAATTGCGACGTTTTAACGGAAAATAAATTATAAACTTATTCATGTGCAGCAGCCGATTTTGAGTATGCATGCGCCTGCCGTAGCACTGTAAATCCTGAGTGGATAATATGCAACAACGGTTTTTAGCGAAACAGCGCTGAAAGAAACATTTATAAAGGCTCTTGTCGCATTGATAAAGCGTAGCGTGTATGCAAAGCGATTTTAACGATCATAATTAGCGGATCTATAATGCGTCTTTTTTTTTTCTATATACTTTTTTTTTCTTTCTTGTCTAGAGCATACATAAATATATGTATTAATTAAAATGTAGCCATCGGTCATGGAATTTGCCAATGACGATCGAGCGATTCACATTTACGAACGAGAAACTCGTACGACGGTGAAGTAAATTTTTAACCGAGGATCTGTACCGATCGTTCGATAATTTCTTCGAAAAAATTCTCCTGACATCGATTTCTTTAACGCTTGCGATGATCGTTGTGACACAGCCGTGACACACAGGCCGTGATTAACTTCGTAATAGGTATACGACATGACATTAAAACGTGTTACAACAATTAGAGAACATATTGAACTTATATAACTATTTATAACTAATGAATCTGATAAAATAAGCTATTTATAGCTTAAGCGATAATTCAAAGATAACGAAACAATGTGATCGTGAATAAATTATTCTTCGATGTGAAATAATACAGACGTAAAATCATAAGCGAGATAAGCGAGATGTCTCTCCTTTCGGTATCGTACGATTCGTCCAGTCGGCCTCTAACCATAAATCGTATCCTCCGATTCGCGATACTTCATAACGTATTCGTTTAACGCGTGTCGTCGTTCCTCTCGTGTATCTCGCTCGACGACGTTTTTTTCGTGCGTTACTTCGAGCTACGAATTACACCGAAACGTCGAACGAATATATTTTTTAACCACGAGCTTTCTCCTTCCTTTTTCTTTTCCCACTGCCGAGAAGAGACGTCGTGTACGTGTCGCGAGTAGAAACGTCGTCATCGGACAAGCAACCCAGTTAGCAACTCCGTGCAACAATGTACGTTTTGAAGTCTAAGAAACGAGGTCAATGGTATTCGAAACTGCACGCACGGGACTCGGTAGCGTCATTCGATGGCCCTGAGTGATCCAAACGACGCATCCAGGATATCCGCCGTTTCCGAAGGAACTTCACGATCGTTCGAAAGTTTTCTTTCGTTCTCTCTCGCGTTCGTCGCGATTCTCCCTCGATCGATCACGCTTGCCGCTCGTTGCACCGTCTCATTGTCAAAGAGTCGTCGGAATCCTCTCATTGTTCGTTCGTTCGTCCGTTCGTCCGTCGTCGAGTCGCGTTCGTCCGATAAAAAGGGACGAGCGGATAAGAAGATCGCTAAACGAATTTATCGTCTCTTCCGACCGTCGAGGGAAACGGCAGGGATGGAAAAATAAGGAAAGAGTTGTAAACCAAAGCGAGGAGAAAGGGAAAAATACGAAGGTAAGAGGATACTTGACGTGACGATTCTTCGCACCGCGCGGTTGAAACGCGGATTTACGTTGCTTCGTTCGCCAATTTCGATCTTCGGAAGTGAATTGGCCCGACTGCGGGACAAAGAATTCGAGAGAGCGCCGGAACTACCGTAAATATTCAAAAGGAGAGGAATATTTAAGAGAGAGTCAACTTCGCTCAAATGGTCGTCCTTCCTCGAGGATACTTCGCATTAATGTCGCGTACCGTTCGTTTCGTTCGGCCAATCTTCATGCAGTCGTCACACGTTCGTGGTTCCAAACTTTTCGCGCGTTTTCACTCCTCGTCGATCGAAAGGCACTCGAATGAATTTCGACAAACGATACGACTCCTTCGATTTTCTTCTCACTACCACATCGTGACGCGTCTTCTTCCTTATTTATCTCTCTTCTTCGTTCGGCTGTTCAAATCGAAGCTGTCGTCTAATCTGCAGGGAATCGTACGAACTTCGTGCCGACCGGTGATTTTTTTCTCTTAATCTTCTCAGCGGTTTAAACGACGAACGGTGCGCCGTGTAGCTTCGTAGGCGCCATTCGACTTCTCAGATATCCTCGAAGATAGTTTCGTTGTCTATTTCTTCTCTCGTCTTCACGGAGAAACGTCTCAGCGTCGGAGACATCGTCGCGTCCAGATTCGCGTGACTCCTCGGATCCACGCCTTCTTTTTTATTTTAATTGCATTCGGCGCATCCGATCTTGAAAAGAAGGTGGAGACACGAAAGGACCGATGAAAATCGAAACGGCGGACTCCGATGGCGCACGAGGGAGGAGTCATCGAATTAGCGACGATTACGTGAAAAAAAAGGAAAGAATTGGAACTCTAGGCCGAGATAATAAATGGAGAAAGTTGCAACGCGAGGGCAAGTACGAAGACAAAGAATAAGAAGAAGGGTAAGAAGTAATAGAGGAGGATGGAAGAGGAGAGGGAAAGAAGAGACAGAAGGAAAATGAGACAAATCGTTCTTTAACTCGGGCTACGAGCCTGGAAGATCCTTAATTGGCTCGCAGGACGGAGTCGATGGAACCGGAATGCGGCTGTAACCACTTTGCCTAAGGTGAATTTTATCGGTGGAGTTCGGGAGGGGGAAAGGCGAAGGTGTGGGCATCGATATGAGCAAATGCATCGGCTCGTTAAATTTACGAGGTAACGGGGAAAAAGATGCCGCCACCGCCTCCTCCTCGAGGCTGCCCATAAACTTTATGGATCGAACGAAGCGATGGATCGTTTCGTTACCTCGATCGATACGATGAACATCGCCGACTGGTGTTACGCGTCGACGTGCGTTAAAAAAGCGATTAATCTTTGGCCGGCCACTCGATCGCGCGCAACCACCGGCGGCATTTTGACAGGCGCGAGAGAAATCGAAGAAAGAACGGCCGGATCCGATTGTCGAATCTTTCGCGCTTTCCTTCTTTTTTTTTTCTCCGTAAAGCGGTACGCGTAGGAAGGGAAAAGGGCGTGTTCGTCCTTGGAGGAACACACCGAACGATGTCTCCTCGATTTATCGGTGATATCGCGGACCCGTGAGTCCGCGTCATTCCGAGCTCGTGACTTGGACGATTTCGGTGATTCTGGTAGACTTGCGACGTTCCTTCGTTGAATTCGATTTTAAGATTTTCTTTTTCTTTTTTTTGTTTCGTTCGAAATCGCGCGATCGATCGCGACAACGCGGTGGTCGCGCTGCTGGACGAAAGAAAACGTTGCAACGAGGTTAACATGATCTGCCGACAACGAGAGCCACAGTGATATAAGTCAATGACTTCTCTTCCCGAGAAACAGCGAACGTACGCTAAAGTCTTGATGGTAAAAATGTATGCAAACTTCAAGGTGATATATGGACATGCATTCGGCTCAAAAATAAACTATCGTTCTTACTAGCGTGATCGAATTACAAAGCAAATTGTACTAAAAAATTATACGAAGAATGTCATGAGTCGAAATTGAAAAATTACTGAATTATACCACTTTGACTTACTTTGATTATTTGACCGTATCGAGCGTCTATGCCGATATAACGACACCGTCAAATTACTGGTTCGCTTTGAGGTATTCTCTGATACTGTGGTTACCGGAATTTCCATATCGGTATTCGCTCGATCTGTAATTATCGAAAATATTTGCGTCTAATAACACTGCCTTCGATAATGGCCGTTACAATTCGGTATTTATTGATTATCGGTACGCAGTACTCGTAGGCGATACTTTGCGGCATTTTTCCTTTTTGTTCTTGCACGTATTTCTTTTTTTTCACTTTTTTGTCATAGGCCACGCGAATGCCGTCCCATCGACGCAGCGCGCCAACGTGATCCGCCAAGCGAAACTCTACGACTGGCGATACCGTCGTCGATGAAAAATCGTAATGAGCGCAAAGGGCGCGCGCGTACATGTCGTTTTTAATCGACGATCGATACACCGGCAAAGTGTTTCGTCACTGACGACCTACCGATCGTTGACGACCCTATCGTTAACGAACGATCAAACAAATTCGACGTCGAATGTTTTATACCATAAAATAAAGTGAAATAAAACTTTCCTAAAATTTCTCTCGACGACGTCGTCGTCGAACTACTTTCATGAAATTTGCCATTCGATATCGGTATTCCTTTAAAGCCATTCACGAAGGATAAGTGGATCGACTTCATTTCCCGTGCGTTCGCCAGAAGGGATATCAACGAAGGGTAGTAGTGACAGTCAGTGAGAGACACGCTTTCGTAAGTTTAACGATCACCGCGGAGCGTCTCCGGAACGTCAATAAAAAAAAAGGTAGAAAAACTGGCACGGATAGGCAAAGAGTTAAAGCATAACACGATGCATCTTCTTGATAAATGTGAAATGAATTTATTGCGATTGAGCTCGATATCGACGCGATTTATAATCTGCTTTAAATCGAGATCAGAGCTGTGTCTTTCAACCGTCGACTTTAACGTAATTTAAACCTTGCCATTCGACGAGGTAATATAAATATTTCACGTTGCAAAGCATATTCCGATGTTTATCTCAATCGCCGGCAATATCGCGCGTACTTCAATTCGTTCCTTTAATTATCTTCGAAATAAAAAGAAAAGCGTGAGTTTAACATCGACCGTTAAAACGAATTAGGAACGCGTCACGCCTTTAGGACGATAAGAATCGTCTCTCGGATTGAGAATGTTATCGCCGTCATCCAGAAGGGGTCGGGAGCGCTGCGAGAGCTGGATGATCGATCGAAATCGCGGTTGTTGGTGCATTTTAACGCGTTCTTTTCGACGCGCCAACGACGAGAGCGCGGAAAACACGGCGATCCGGCGGCTTCCTTTTTATCGCGTCGTGCTTGGCCAGCTGCGCGATGGATTAAGCGAGCGGCACGCCGAGATACGCGTGTTCCGTGGCTAGAGATAGATAAGTGCCGGTAAACGCGCTTACCATCCGTGAAGTTAATACTCGACGGCGTGCCACGACGTTCCTTCGCGAGGATATTTCACGAACGATCCGAAATGGGTTGCGGAGGAAGCTCGATTCCTTCGTGGAACTCTTTTTCCCCAGCTTATGCCTGTCCTCGGAACGTGCGAGAAACTCGCCGCTTGCTTATTACCCGAGCTATAAATCGAGATTAGAATAACAATGTCGACGATAGCATCGTCGATTCCGCCTGGTAGTACGTGAGATCGCACGTTCGATGCTTTCAGGCTTTGCTATTTATTTTCTTTATTAGACACGGTGTTACGAGGCACCGACGCAAGGCTCGTCCTGTTTTTTCTTCTTAATCGTCGAATTACTTGTTCAGACGGATGACGATGCCGATCGAGCTTCCATCGTTTTACCCCAAAAAAGCGGCGAATTTTCGAGGTCGATCTTGCGATAATTGTGCGTTTCGTTAAAAGTCCGACGTCGGCTTTATTAATCGCGCGAACGTGACACGCGCGTAATGAAAGGAACGAAGGTGACGGCTACGTATCTAGATCGGTAAAGAAGTAGAAGCGGACGAACAGCACAGGAAGTAAAAGTTAATGATCAATGCGTTAGACGGTGGTGAGCGATGCGATGTCTATGAATAACGATCAGCAGCAGATCGTCCGTCTTCGACCGTGAGACGCGCGGCCGATTAGAAAGGATACCATCGTTACGGTCTCGCGAAACCAAACAGTTTCGTCATCATGGAATTATGTTATTTCAGTTGTAACAAGAGCTGGAGCGTCATTTGCCAGTCGCAATGTCTCGACTGAAATAACCTTGAAATGTTTAACTTCGTAATCGCATTTGGTGGGATGCGACGAGCTGCAATACGAGAGAATGCAGCGCGGTGCGTACAAGTAAGAACGCGAGACTACAGCGGCGATTCGTTGGACGGGAAGCATCGAACGACGAATCCGCGTCGCTGTCAACGTTCGCATTAATCTTCTTTCTTATTCGTTCGATTGGACATCGTAATGTTATTCCGTGCACGTTACTTTCCCTTTCTTAGACACACGATCGAGCCTCGACGTAAGACGCCGTACCCTACGTACGTGTCGTATCGCATACTTTTCGTAGAACAGAAGCTTGTCGTTGGCAAACAATCGACAATAAAACTAGATCGACGATCCAACTGTTACTCTCACGTCGATCTAAGGATCGAAAGCTTTACCGAACGTTCGATGCTACGTTGATTTAAAGTTGTCTACTTGTATGCGCCGCACAGAATGATTTAATGAGCTCACGATGCCCCGAATATCTTTCCGATCTTACGAAATAGCCATTCTAACGATAATAATAATAATAATAGTAGTAGTAGTAGTAATAATAATAATAATAATGATGATTATGATAGTAAGACGAAAGACAATTTAAGGATGATCGCGAGAGTTCGCGTCGAAGAAGGAAAAGAAATCGTAGAGTGACGTACCTTCGACAATGGCAAGCGACACGCTCGAGGGAGACCTCGACGTTTCGTCTTCGATCGTCGCGAATCGAAGGGTTCCTGGTGGAAATACGCGGAGCTACGCGTCAAAAGGTTCTCACCTGCGACGATGACGCGCGCCGTGTGACTGATCTGACCCTCTCCGTTTCTCGCGATGCAGGTGTAATCGCCGATGTCCTCCTTCTTGATGGTCGAGATCCTGAGCTCGGTGCCATCGTTGAAGATGCCGATGGTGTCCGACGGATCCACGGGATTGTCATGTTTGTACCAGAATATCTCCGGAGTCGGGGTACCCTCGACTTGGCAGTTCAATATTATCGCATCGCCCAGATTCACGTAAATCATTTCCTCCGGCGTTATGCTGAATCTGGGTGGCGCTGCGACAGAATTAAGAAAGTTGTTTTCATCGTTGTTCGATCGGTCGTAGGGTTCGACTAGCAGTTGGTAGCGTGTCACCGTTGCTACTTCGAAATAAAAGACGTGGAAGAGAGCGACGGAGTCCCGTTTAAAATTAGTGCAAAAAATTAAGTGCAAGTAAACAAGCTAAGTCATTTAATCGCGGAGCATATTCGTCGAATTGATTTATTTCGGCGGATATTCGCGATGAATAACGACTGCTCAGATCCGCAAGAAATAAGTATTTATGGACCAGTCCATAAGTCGGTGGCAGAAGGGATGAATTACCTCCATCAACTTGCTACAAAGGCAGCTAGTTAAATCTTGTTCTTGTTATTGGTGGAACTTTTAAAGAGTATAGTTCGATGAACATTTATTTCAATTTTTCAATTTTAAAAACCACGTTATTTATGGGATGACCTGATACATACGAGAGAAGTAATCTTTCGAGGTACTTTTCGCATCAAGATTCCTCGTAATGCGTTTCGCGCGAGATCGAACGAGATTCTATCGATCAAACACGAACTGTCTCCTATTTTCTCTCTGGAGAAAGAAAAGCCATAAATCGTACGCATCGATCGGTCGCGCGTTACTCCAACAATACGCGCATCGTCGTAAATCAGTGACGTTTCGATGCATTAGCATACTAATTGATCGATGATCCCAGTAGCGAAGCGCGATGTTAGTCTCGATTGGAATCGAAATTTACACGTAACATCGAGCACGTAAGGAAGCGGATTAATTAAACGTTTTCGATGGATTTCCGTGCTTCGCCCACGCGACTTCTTCGACAAATTTTTACGCAATGTCAGCTGCTACTAGCGTTCATAAAGAATATTTCAACGAGTTCGCTCCGCGCCAATTACCTCGCCGCGCTCTGCTGAATTAATACACTGCGTTCAATTTAATCTCGCGGAGCTAAACGTGCATCACGATTTAAATGCAAATTGCAACGTCCGCGTCTTTACGAACTTGTAAATTCGTTATCGACGCAGCATCGATCGCAGCCCAGAGACGAGGGAAGGACGTTTCAAAAGGAAAAGGAAACGAGGGAGCCGCGGAAATCTGTCGCGTGGTCGATTCTTTCGTGTAAATCGTTCGTTCGTTCGTCGTTGTCAGTCGTTTACACGAAAAGACCAGTCGACGTCCATTCGTGGCGGCGAGAAGAAATTATCGATGATGCGATGGAAGACGAAGGCACGTGATTGGGACCGATGTGCGCCAAGGCGAGAGAGAAGCGCTCAAGCGAGTTATGTAAATGGTCGCCATCAGGAGCGACTTCTTTCTGATGAAAACGTCCGGAGGTAAGGTTCGTGGCGGTCCTCGTCGAGTACCGAACAAAAATTAGATATATCCTCAAATGTTTTTATCGTTCTGGGTTTCTTCCTACCGCGAGATTTACGGATGAGTTCGTCCCCCCCTGAGTAAGAAACATGCAAACGACGTAAAGACTCTTTCGACCGCTTTATCCGCCGTGATTGTCGAGGATCCGCTGATTTTTATTCCGCCGTCGAACGAAATTACCGCGCAGATTGGCGTTTTTTCGTCGTATATTTGAATACTCGAGTAATTTCGAGGAAGGTATAAATATTCAAGGCATTAGATGCAACGAAAGCTCGAAGGAAACGGAACAAGACGAGAAAGAAATAACGTTTCAAATCTTCGTTTCGACGTGAATTATAAAATCGTGGAACGTTTACTATTTTACGTTAGAACGAATCGATGTAAGATGTCACGGTCGTTGAAAAAAGCGGTGAATCTTAGGAGGAAACGACGATTTCTAGACGCTCGAAGAAACACGTCGAATAGACGAAAGAGAAATTAAAACAAGAGACGAAGGCTCGATACCAATTCATCGAATGGCACGGCAGTTCGAAGCGACACGAATGCAGAGACGTAAAGAAGCAACGTAAAGATCCAACGGGGACGAAGCAAAGAGGAGGGTAGGAACGATGACGCGAGCCAATGACAAAAAGCAAGACAGGCCATCTCCTTAACCGTCGCCTAAATGTTTCTTTTCGCCTTGGAGTTTCCTTTCGCTCGCCTGCTGCCATGGTGCGCTCCTTAGCACGATCATTTGCGACGCGCTGCGGTGAAACGCGACGATAAGTTGCGTTTTTTTCCTACATCAAGCGTCGTTCCGCGTTCAACGAGCCACTCGTTCATATTTCTTACGCACACCGGAGACGCCGTTCGCCTCCTGTCTTAGAGATTTTTCTCCCCTAGCAAGAAATCCTTCTCGATCGTTTGAATATTCGCTGGCTCGTCCAATCGACTTCACGGATTAATTCACAGGTGTCCGAAGGAAAGGCAATTTTTTTACGACGGGGACGATCGTTGATTAACCCTTTTAGTGTTCATATGTTGTCATTTGGAAAAGTTTCAAGAAACGCGAAGGACGATGTATCTCGTTCGAAATGCGATTGCCTAAACGCAGCTTTCGTTTGAAATAGACGTTATGTGAAATGATAAATGTAAAGAAGAAATTATTAATATTTTGTTTACAACTTTTCTTAATTGCTTACATAATAACTGAATCTTTTGCAAAACAATAGTCCGCGTAAAAAAGAGTCTCCATATCGCACCTTGTACATGCTTTGTTTTGTTGCTGCAAATAATCACTTTTCAATTACCGATCTCTACATATCTCTTCCGATAAAGTACATTACACACGAATTTTTTAATAACAATCGATAAGTTTCAACTGTACTTTTATATGCGATTACGTTTTTATTAGATTTTCAACGCGTCTAGGCAGTCTATGCGTTCTGTATCTCTCGAATAGGCACTGGTTTTGCGTCCGGCACTAAAAGAGTTAAAAGATTCGTTGGTCTTTCGAGGTGAACTGTCCACGCGTTTAACATGCTCGACTCTCAACCAAGCACGAAAAAACGGTATCCTCGGAACCGCCATTTCGACTTGACTCTCGGTACAAAATATGGCCGCACACTCGGTCGTAACTCTACTGCTAGACACATTGCCCTGTCTCGACGATTCAGTAAGTTAAATCTTACGGTTCAATTAGATCGAGGAAGTGGAGTCGTCCAAGTCGTTCGTTCGTTCGTTCGTCGTTGCGTCGAGAAAGGGAGCGTGAAAAGAGGAGAGAAAGAGAAAGAGATAAAGAGCATTCGTGACCGAGAATAGCGCGAAAAGTACGCCAACGACGATCTTTCGTAATTCGGTACTTTCGAAATATTCGCGATTTTACAATTATTTTTTTATCGTCGTGATTTTGAAAAATATTCGTTGCGCTTGTTCGATGGATTATTGAACGACATTCAAACGATTGAAGAATTGGTGAATAATTCCACACGGCCAACGGCGTATCGTACGAAATAAATTATAAAAAAAACGTATAAATTAGAAGAATCGATTCGATACAAACCACTGTGCGTTTTACAAATTGATAGATATTCAAAAGCTTGGGAAAGCGAGGACTAAAAAGTATTATTTACAAGTACTTTGGTTATCAGGTTTTGCATTTTAAAAGATACCGTTGCTCGCTCGCTCATGGTCGATGCGATTTTAAAGGAAATTCAAACAGACGTTATTTATCCACGGATAACACGTCGGTGGATTAGCGAATGAGATTTTCCGTACGCTTATTTTTTTTGCGAATTACCTCTGATAAAATGACGAGCAATATTGCCGCGTGGTGGAAGCGAACTTCGTGTTTAAAATTTGTACGTAAATGCAGATTCCTTCCTACGTGGATAGTCTCGTTCGTCACGTATCATAATTTTTATCGAGCTTGTTACGTACCTCACGCGGTTATCCACGGATCATTAATAGCACCGCAAACTTTTCGTTTCGGTGTCATAATCGCGCCGTAACAACGTACTTGATTATCAAAGTGTTCCAGTTCACCGAGTTCACTCTCACACTCGCGTATCGACTTTAACCTTAAGCGCAACGTCGGTGCCAAATCATCGCGCGTCGAGAATTCCGCATCCCCACTTGCTTAAAAATCACGCGTTATTATTCTATGATTTTATGCGAATGGTTTCGGATCGCTTTTATCGAAAAATAAAGGGATTTTGGCTGTAACAGCGGAATAAATATTCGGAAAATAACTTTGTCGATGCGAGAGAGAAAGGAAGAAAAATAGAGAGACGCGCTTGACAAAAACGGTTAACCTGCCGCGAGCTAGAAGTTAAATACCACGTGATAATAATCGTTCGGTTCAGGGATTGTTTGCAAGGTGATTCGCGCGTGCATCGAGGCTACGATATCGAACGAACGAGATTGCAGAAGGTTCGCCAAAACGATCCGAGGTGTCCTCGCACGAGCGTGGACTATGCGTCGCGGCGAGTTAAAATCCCATTTAAGTACGATAGAAATACATTAGTCGTAGACACATAATCTGCTTAAGCTCAAAGTAATATTAACGGTACGTTGGACGCGGGGATGATGTAAGTTCATACTCTCGGACGTAAGCCGGGTAAA
This sequence comes from Liostenogaster flavolineata, assembly GCA_025433975.1. Classification (NCBI taxonomy): domain Eukaryota; kingdom Metazoa; phylum Arthropoda; class Insecta; order Hymenoptera; family Vespidae; genus Liostenogaster; species Liostenogaster flavolineata. The sequence goes on from JAITYT010000412.1 coordinate 1,287,146, forward strand.
AGTTTTGACTTAAACTCTAACTACGTAAAGTACGTGCAGTCGTGAACTTTTACCATGCCCGTCAAACCGATATCCATTTTGCCAGACGAATTCCGTGATAGCGGAGGGACGGAAAGTGGGGGTGACCAGACCAGCGAGGGAAAGGGGTAGACGCATTAAGAAATTTCGAACTTTTATCGTCGTGGCGCAGCGACGACCGTTCCACCGATCGAGATATCACCGTGTATCACCGTGGATAACGCTCGGTATGAAAACGATTGACATTACCAGTTTAACTTTCGAATCTGCGCGATTAATCGATTCTTTCTCATCGAGTAATTCTCATTTTCCCGATTAATATTTCAACTCTCAGCGTTTAATACTAAACGTACCAAGCGGGCTCAAACGACCCTTTTCAAAATCTACTTCGATTGTTTATATCGCTTATAAAAATGGAAACATACGTTCGACTATTTTATTAGTATATGCTGTACATTATTTCCTTCGACAAATTTACAATTTTTTTTCTAAAAATCGTTCGTAAAAATGTTTCGTGACAGATCATTTGATTAGGTATACGAAAATTCCGGTACGTTTAGTGTTAAAGGAACGAAAGCGTTATTTGCATTTCTCTTAAACGACGTTTATTTTACACTGGTGTCGTAACCTTTTTTAAATTTTTCCTTGCTGAAAAATTAGCCGAGAAACGAACTAAAAATTGGAGAAGAATCAGAGAGGGTCTCGTATCTCGGTGTCAAATATATCCTTGACCACGTCTGTGTTCGCGTTTAAGGCGTCTTGCGTTGCCAGACAATATTCGTCGCTCTCTCGACGTCTTAACTTCGTTGTTGGCCGATTTAATTAACACGTATAAACGAAAGTACGTAAAATAGTTGTAGACACTCACCGTGGACGTCCAGATGAAACCAGGTACCGTTCTTGTGACTGTTAGGCGATCTGTTGAGGAAGACGACCTTGCATTCGTACCAGCCCTGATCGCTCTCACGGATGTTGGTGAGGTTGAGGCTGGCCATGCCGTACGGCGAATTCTGACTGACCCTCGAGACGCGACCTTCGTAACCTTCGCCACTGTGGGTCGGATACGACTCGTACCATATGTATATCGGTATCTCCTGCCCCTTGCACCAACACCAACACGCAACATAAACGAGGGATCGCTATGAACGCGCGATTGTCGTTGCGAGCGCATACTCTTGGAAACGGAGATGGTCTTTTGGGCACGAAATTACTCGCTATTAAATTCCAATCCAGGAGCCATAAATCAGCTCCGTAAACTTCGTCGTACGATCGACGCGCGTCGGACGTAAGACGAAGAAAAGGAAAAAAGAAGAAAAGATTTAATCATCGTGCCCACGCGATCTTGCCAATTTGACGGAGAAGTCGCTCGCATCGACCGCAAAATACGAAATGACGAATGATGATACAACGAGGGATGCAGCGCCAGTATATGAAGAGAAAGCGATATGGGTTCCGTGCATGTACAGAAGCGCGTGCCGGGAATTTCCTCGCCTTGCGTGGGTGACGCGAGACGCGATGACGACACCAGCGCGTCTGAGATTCACCCGCTGGGCGCGAGGATCCTCGAAAATGCAGGTATCGAGCGCGTCCGGCGTCACCCTGGCAAACGAACGATCGACGCAGCGTTCGCCTCGGTGCGGAGAATTCGCCAGGCACGAGGGTGAAAAGGTAATCACTGTCTCCGCGTCGATACGACGTCGTATGAAATAATGGCGCGAGGTGATCGGTTCGGTGGGTGACTAGGCGAGCGGATATAAGAGGAGCGGAGAGGCGGCAGCATGCACGCGGTATTACGAAGCGTCGGCTGTAATGGGGACCGATTGACGTGCGTTTAACGTTTTGTCTTTGGCGAGGAAATATAGATTGGACGGAAAATGAGAGGAAACGGAAAAATTGGAGAGAGAAAAGAAAAGAAGGGAAAAATAGAATAATACGGTCTATCGATTCACCGCGTTAGAGCTGAATTAAGAGGGTGACGAGGTTCACTTTCGAAGAGACTCTCGTCCGGTCTTGTCTCGTGGTTTCGACTTTTCACAGTCTCCCGACTTTTCTCTCGAAGACCACGGCGAACGTTTCTACGCGACCGTAGGGCGACTCGCAGCAATCGAATCAGATCCGTTCGTACCGCGCCGTCCATGCCAATTTCCGAACCCAATGATTCGGTCTATTGGAGCATCCGCGCCCACATCAAATAGTTCGAAATCGAGTCATCCGGTTCGCAACGTTCCGCTCTCCATCGAACTTGCCTACCTACTTGCCCGACTGACTGTTCGTCTGTCTATCTGTCTGTCTGCTTACTGACCTAGCGTGTTCGTGAATTTCGCGGTATCACGCGATAAAACGCGCGTGCTTGCTTTTCGATCGAGGAATGTCTACGATCATTGCGTCGTTGTGTTTTATCGTCGCGTCGATTGCGAAGCGCCTGCGAAATTTTTCATTTCGTCCTTTTATTTCGACCGACTTTTTTATTCAAATCTAGCTCGAATTTTTCTCTTATTTTTGGCGAAACGGTGTAGCTTACTCTTGAATTTCTGCTAATTAAAATTGCAGAAAATTGTATAAGTTAATTAATTTTGTACAATTAGGATGAACAGGACGCGTATCGTACATTACCTTTTTACCTATTCAGCGTTACAATGTCGCTGCTGTATAATTATACGTAATTATTATTCGACGAGAATCGAGCTCGGACGTTTCAAGATAAAACGGGTATATAAAGGGAGCAAGGACCTTTCGTTTCTATGGGAAAGTGCTTTCGTACCACCGAACAATGTAAATGTCTACGTTGATCCAACATTCGAAATTCGAGATTTAAAAAAAAGTAATATATCAAAGTGAATATATAAAAATGTTGGAATATATAGAACGACGTACGTTCAGGCAGTTTAGTTTTAAAAAGTGTCCAAGCGTAGTTCGGTAAAAGAACCTCTACAGGTATAAGAGGCACTGGAACCGAAGGACACGAGTTTATTACCAATTCAGCCATAGCTCGTTTTACATCTTAGCAGCACTGTATATATTGCGTTCGGTGCATTTGCTTGTAAGAAAAGTTTTTTCTTTTAATGCCAACGATTAATAAATCACAAGGAAAAGTAATAATTAAAAAAAGGTCGTACGTATTTCGCTTTACCACGTCTAAGATGTCGCATCTCGGACGTGTGCAGGCGTTTAAATATCGCCTTCTCGCCCACGTTTTAGGAACTACGTAGCACAGGGGGAATCGCGACTTTGCGTGGGTATAATTTATAGAACGAAGATGTATCTATGTAAATGACGTGCGACGCATAAACGCATAAACCGTGGAGAGCGGACTAACATTTCTTACGAAGAAAAGAAAAAAAATAACGCGCCGAGCATTATATACGATAGAGTATTCTTTCAAAAGTGACACCTGCGCGAGCACGATCGAACGCGTTCTCCCTTCCAGATCGTTGAATTCCTCGAGAGAACTCCGATATGGATTCGTCCCTTCCTTTCTCTCCCGCACATTCTCGCTTTCCGCACTCGAGAGAAAGGGACAATCACCGCTTTTGGCACGAAGAACGAAGGGAGCATGGAAACGACTATATCGCGTGACTGTATTTGGCAATGGCCGCGGTGGCGCCGACGAAGAAAAGAATCGAGCGCCGAAGGACCGGTCGAATCTGCAGTTACGTGACGATCATCGTTGGGCGTTAGCTGCTTCTTTCCTGCATCCATAGGAGGGCTTTCGTTCCCAACCTGGCCTAGTTGCATCGACGGCTACGAGGACAGCCACATCGTCGAAAAAAAGAAGTCCACGCTTAAATTTACGCGATTTCAATATCGTTTTCCCTGGAATTGCGAGGCCGCCGCTCGATATATCGTCCATAGGATTTAATTGTATTAAGAAGTAAAAGAAGAAACGAAGAAGAAATAAGAAGAAAAGTGGCCACGAAAAAATCGAGCGATGAATGAGCACGGATTCGAAGCTCAGGCCTTCGCATTTCGCGATGCTTCGATCCAGATATATATATATCTGAGAAATAAATAAATGAATAAATAAATAAATATATATTCGGGAATAAATATTATATATTTATTTCTATATTATTTATTGTATATATATATATAAATAAGTCGGTTTTCTTTTCTCTCGGGTATCGGTGTTCATCGGTGGAGTCGTTCCGTATCTACAGTAGGTCGCTCGTATATCGTTAAAGAAGAATCGACGCCCGCAAATGCACTCGAGTGCGAAGTGGCAGAAAAAGGCGGTAGTCGATTTTTCACTTCGCGGAAAGGAAGGGTGCGCTTTCGTGCTCCTTTATTACTCTTGGTACTCCTTCGCGATCCTACTCCCGTCCCTCGACGCAATCCAGCGTCACGGCGTTCGTCCTGCTCATCCTCCGTTCCCGTGAAGCCAGAGCGGAGACATCTTCGCAGCTTCTCGTTTCGCTCGAACCTCTCGTAACGAAGTCGACTGCCGCGATTGCCGTGAAAAATTTATCACGATCACCGCGAAGCGAGACGTCTCGCTTTACACGTTAAATGCCTAGCCGGATTCGTTCAGGCCCGGACTCGACCTCGGACATTGACTGAACAAAAATGCTCAGTTCGGAATGTCTCCTAAGCGAAATGTTTAGTCTTACGATCGATATGCAAGGTCAAACTCGCGAGGTGCTGTAAAGAATCTAAAATTTGTGCCCGATTCTTAACCCATTTGCATCATAAGCGTATATATACGCTCCATTTTCCTGCTCACTATCACCGGAGCGTATATATACGCGGCTGCGTTTGGCATTGAAACCAAATATTCA
>JAITYT010000412.1:1296172-1316002 GCA_025433975.1 Liostenogaster flavolineata
TTTTTCCTCTTATTCGACTGCCGTTTTTCAATTCCCAAAATCGCGGACGTCATCCTGCCAAGGAAGATAACGAAATTTTCGTCGCGATACCGATCGTTCATTCACTTCGACATCGTTTCATCGTTCATCCTTCGCGTCTTATCTCGTACGATTTGAACAGCTTCGATCGAAAGGACCAACGTCGCTCGGACGAATCGCTTCCGCTTTTAATCAGAAGTCCCTCTCTCAACCCTCTTCTGTCCTTCGTCGCTCCATTATCGCGTTTAAGGCGGTCGATTTTCATCGCACGCTCGTGAACGACGAACGGAATTTTACGAGAGTATCATCGCTTCGTGTCCGAACAATGAGAACGTTCTCATTAAATTTTACGAGTGGAGGATGCAATTCCTGGGCCTCGCGCCCAATTCCGCGCTAGAAAACAAGGAAACGATCGTCGTCGATCGCGTTCGCGTCAGCGGAACGAAGAATCCGAACGCGGTGCTCGTTCGCGAATCGACGCCCAACGGAAGGCGCGCTGCTCGTGCGCTTGATAATTCATGCCGTGGAAGCGCGGACATCGCCAGACGAAGATAAAACGAGGGAGACTCGGCCATGAGATGGTAGGTCACTCTCATTCTCTATGCGCGTCCACGGCCGCGCGCTACTTAGGTTCGACCGAAGCTGCGAGCGTGGGAGACCGACTCGTTAATACATGCTGCACCTCCTGGCCGTCTCGTATTGCGGAAATTTCGATTATTTATCCGCCGTTTCGCTGAATGGACCGACTACGATGCGACGGACCAAGAATTCCTCCTTCGCCGCACGTAGGTTCTACTAATTTTAATAGAATTTTAGTAATAAGATTTTAACGAAAGACGATCTGGTAAATTGGGAAACGAGAATCGTGAAAGCAATTATTTCTCTAAAAATAGCATCGATACGTATTTCTATAAAGATTTTGTAATGATAGAATAGCATCACCGCTGTCGAAAAAAAGTCACGCGTACGTGACAGCGGCCGGCAAAGTGTTGACACTTTTAGCGCAGTGCCGGTAGACTTTTCGTTTTCACATCCGACAATATCAAGTTTAAAAACGCAATGTTGCGATCAGTTATTTAATGCAGTTTATTTCAAAACTAAGATAATGTTGGGATTTACATTTATTATAAAAAGCGATGACATTTTTCGCTTGAATATTTTTACATTTGTTTCAGAATATTTGTTATTAACGCAACGAGTCTCAGTTTTGAACATTATGCGCTTTCGAACGGAAGATGGAAAAGCCGTACACTTTCGATACATTTTCTATCACCGATTGCCGCTTAAAAGGACTGCAAAATCGGAGCCGTGTTCAACGTGTTAAACTACGCGAGCACGCGCGTTTTTTACCACCGCGAGTCATTCGTGCGACCGTAGTACCAGCCAAATAATTAAATAATTAAATAAATAACTAACTTAAGACTAACGAATAAGAAAAGCAGTCGTTTATATTTTTCGGAGTGTTGTTCTCGATTAATTTAAGAAGCCTTCGAAATGGAGAGAATTTTTTCGATTTCGAGGAAATACGTCTATTTGGATAAAACGGCGTTAGGCGCCCGCCTGCAAGCGATTTCGAAGAATGGTGGACGAAAGCCGACGGTAGTTCTTTTCGTAATCGACGGCGAAATTGTTTCTGAAAGTCGATATCGTTTCGGCCCACAGCTTTCATCCGCTTTTGGCGAGCGTCCTTCTCGGCCCGAATGGAAGACCGTGGCCGAAAGGACGGCGGTGCGGCTTAATGGAGCACCGGCATTTCGCAGGAACGCGGTACGGTTTACGCGGTAAGTTCTCGAAGATACTTTCACGGAAAGTTACCGGGTTGATATCGCTTTTGGGAAAAGGCAATCGAGCCCATTGCCCCTAGAGAGCTAATTCTTCCCAGGTACCTACCGACCACCTGAGAAACTATTCGCGATATGAAGACGCATATCGAGCGAGAAAACTCCCGTAGAGGGACCAAGTCGTACGGAAGCGATGCTTGTTAAAGCGCGTAAACGACGGGAAATCCGCTTTGCACGAATGGAACATCAACGACGAAACGATAGAAGAGAGAATGAACGTAAGAGATAAAATTTGTTTATCGCTTTCCTTTGGGACGTACGCGAGATTTTCTCAATTTTCTTCACTCTGTTAGTTACGAGATTTCGACGCGTCGAATGAAAAGCTATTATTGAACGAAACGGAAGGAAAAATGTACGTAGGCAATGCTCGATGAAATGTGCCAATTTGTGTAAATATTCTTCGGAGGCACAAGAAATCAGCGTTTTACTAACTTTGATTTTAATTTTCCACGATGGAATTATTGCTTCTGCAGTGTAAAGACTCGTTTATGCGTTCCTTTTCATTCGAGTAAAGTAGCGTACATATTCCACGGATAGCTATAGACCGAACGTACCCTGTATGGAATACATCAAGGGCATTTTTCCTTCGCTCTCTAATTTTCTTGGCAGTTCGAAGGAACTAAAAAATTCTCACGTTCAGCGATATTCTATCAATTCGTAATAGACTCTAGCAAGCGAAATCGTTACCTAGTCGTCGACGAGGTCAAGAGTAAGTTTCGATCGATCTCTTATTTCTACTCCTATTAATAGCATCGCGTCGAGATAAGGTACGCGAGCGTAATGTCTTTTGTTTCTGTTTATTCGCTTTTTCCCCCTCGTAAGTACTCGTCTCTCGACGTTTCTCCTTTATGAAATATTCATTGTTCGTTCCATATTTTATTTTTTCTCTCTCGACGCACGGTTAAACTTGGAATCCACGGTCTCGCACTGTACGGGAGAGAGTCCCGCGAACTTTCGACAATGTACACACTGGAGCGACGTGACGCGCAAAGAAAAATCGCGCGGTCCGTCGAGATTCGTAAGATTTGGAAGAATAACTTTTTCTACGTACACGGAGAGAGAGAGAGAGAGAGAGAGAGGAGAGAGCGCGTGGCGCTCTTAAGCTCGGCGCAGGGCTTGTTCGCGACGAGAAAATTGTCCCTGCAGGGCAAACAGTAGACGAGTGTTTACCATTCCTTGGAGTGGCTCGTCTCGTGTTCGCGTTATGAACACATCGACGACGTAGCGTAACGCGGATAAACAAGTTCGTTTCTTTCCCTTTCGTCAATGGAAAAAGGGATTTCCACTCGCGACCTCCTGGTATCTCCGATCGTTTCGCAGAAAGACCATGTGCATAGGTTTCTACTTCGTCTTATTTACGTAAAGCAGTTGGTAATGTCTTCGAGCAATGTTACAAATATATTCACTCGTGTTGGCAACATTGAACACGCCATTACCGGTTCACCAATTGTTATAAGCGGAAGGTTTATCGCACTAACGATTCTTCCCTAGTTTCATGTTTTTACACGACGTTATACCAATTCCGTTTCATTTAAAACCGATAAAATCCCTGTGCAACACGGGTCTACTTTTTATCTGAAATCCTGTGCCGCAAAGAGTCGACAGACGAGTACGATTTACGAACGTTCGCTCTTCCGGTTTATCAAAGAAATCGCGACCGATGCCAAAGACATCGCAACGACGAAGTCGCTCGATCGACAGGCCAATTTCGCGGTCCAATCGCGATCAAATGGCGATCAAGGTCGCAGCGTCGAATCCCTCGTAGGAGGGAGCAAGGGGAAAGGGAGAAACAAAGCGAGCGCGACAAAGGGGAAAAAGAAGGATTCTCACCGGAGGTAAGAACCTTGACAATTCCGATCGCGGTTCTCGCGGCAACCCTCCGTTAGTGGAGATAAAGGCCGCCGGTTCACGACGATGCCGCGCGTTCGTTAATTATCTTGTTAGCCGAACGATCCTCTCGAGGGTAGCGAGCAAAAAAAAGAAAAGAAAATAAGGTGAAACGTTCCTCGGTAGGGGTGAAAAGAGAGGAAGACGAGGCCAGCAATTAGAAGAAATAACGAGTCGCGCGAGGCCTAGGACGCGTCTCGAAAAGAGAGCGAGGCGGTGGCGCGCGTAGGCGCGAGCTAGACGCGCTGGAGAGAGAAAGGGAGAGAGAGCGGGACTCCGCGCAGCGGACAGGGTCGAGGGTTAAATCTGCACGCGGTACCGACCGTGAAGGGGTAACCCTGACACAGTTGAGTAGAGTCGCGTAGCCTCTATGTACTCTGCATTATGTATGTGGACCTCCTAACCCCGTGGCTACCGTTCGCTCTCTGCTAGTCTACGTCAGAGTCGGACGGCGCCGACCCTTGAAATCGCTCGCGTTTTACTCGCGACGATCAGCCACCAACGACTTTCTCCGTCTTGTCATTCGTGATCGATCGACTTTGACGATCGGCCCTAAGCTCGACTCTGGGATCGACGATAGCAGGTAGATCGAGATAGATCGATTTTTCCCGAGCTTGATGACACTCGAGATGGAGAAGTTAGGGTTGAAGTTAAGTCGATCGTGTCACGGCAGATCGGCTAGGTCGACCTAGAGAGGAGCGTTAAATCGAGCGTTGGCTAGTCCGATGCTTCATTTTAACGTTTCGGTGAAGGAGATATTCGCGTTGTAAATCGAGAGCGACGTTGATTTATTATCGTGAACTTATGGTGGAATATTGATTTGGGTACAACGGCTCGACTCGTGCCGTTGGCTCGAAGATCGAATATTTTCCTGTTAAAAATAGTTCGGTCGCGAGAGCGATGGAGGTTTGGCATGGACTGTAAGGAGTCGGTGGGTCGGAGAGGCGAACGACGACGTCGTAAAAATATTAGATCGTCGGGCGTCGTCGAAGATTCGTTTCGGAGCACGAGCTAACCGAACGAGTTCGATCGATAAGGGCGGAATCTGCCGCGTTCTCGACGGTTTACGAAGGGATTCGCTCCGATTCGTGGCGTCCACCTTGCTTTCGTTCGAAATCGTCGTGAAATCATTTTGACGAGATAACCGGAGTGAACCTGCGAATGGTCGACACGCGATAACGTATCGAATAGGAAGACTGGGGCGGCGTCGCGCTCCAACACGCGATAATGCGACAAAGCTGAATTTGTTTGTCAGGAGTTACAGACCGACTGTAATCCAACTATAAATAGACGAGGATAGGAGGCGTACATATGTACGCCACAATTCCGTAGATCGAGGGCAATGAATCCATCGCGGTTGGATAAAGGTACGAACCGATAACTCGCGTTCAACGGTAATTAATCGTGATTGACAATCGCGATCAAATAGCAAAATGTTGTTTCCACCTTCTCTCAAATTCCTCGTTGATTCTCGAAACATGTCATCGCTTCGCGAGATTCGTACCGCGTCCGATCCAAAGTAAATCGAATCAATGAATTAAAAGCGCGTTTATAATCGACTGCTTTCCTCCATCGCCATGATTCCATTCTGTTGGAATGCAACGACACCAGAGTCCAGGCAATTTAGTTATAAAAAGTGCTGATCCTTAGTTAGGGACGCCCCCTCCTTCCATCAGGAGCCACGAGGAGCCTCTTCGGATATAAAAGGCAGTGGAACGGATAGAACGTCAGTTCGTTAGTCGAGCTCGTGAGTTCATCTTCGCTTCTCTTTACATATTCAGCGTTCAGCACGTTCTATTGTTTAATACGAGCCATTAATATATCGCAACGCACTCGTTCTTTCTTTCTAGTCGGATAACTGGTCGTGTAACTAGGAAGGATCAATTTCTTGCGGCGAAGCTTTAACGCGATTCTATACGTATCTCGCGTGATTTGCACACCGGCGGGATTTCGTTAGCTCCTGCATAATAATCAAGACGTCCTCTCAACTTCGCATACGAAGATTAACAAGTAGCTGATGTTTCAAGTGTAATTACCCAGGAGATACCGCGCGGATGCGCCACGTTGCTCTCGAATTTCCAGGCGCGTATTGCGAGCGTGAAACTTCGAAAGAGTGAAACTGGGAAGGAAGGACATACTCTAAGCGATCCACGACCTGGATAAGCCAAGGAAGAATATTTAAAGCGGCTCGTCTTAACGATCTTACGTTAATTTATCCGCGATCAAGCGCTAAATTCTCTTCGTGTTTATATATCGCTGATGGATACGTTAAGATGGAAAAGTAATTTTGCCTTGGCACCTCGCTACGAATTCGGAAGACCGGCTAGGAATTTAAATTGCACGTTACAGAGATATGACGAGAAGTTTTAAAAGTTTCTTTCTCGTTTCAGGATAATTGCCTTATCCGACACCTTCCTAGCAAAACTTTACGATATCGTTACCTCTCGCATTCATTGGCCGTTCCTCCGATTTAAATTAATTCTTTTTCAAAGTTCGACGAAACGAATTCCTTCTCGCTTTTGCGAAGATTACCACCGAGATCCCATAAAACTCCAGCTTGATATCGACCACGGAGATTCGCAATATATCGCGTCCACTGGACATTTTGTGAAATATTGTAAAAATTGCTCGATGATATTATCTGAACGGTTCGACGTTGACTCGACTTCGGTTTTCGAAGCTTTTTTAACGATATATTCAAGGCGATGGTAGAAAAGTAACGTCGCGTAAATGACGATAGTAACGGAAAACCCGAGAGAAAGAGAGAGAGAAAGAGAGAGAGAAAGAGAGAGAGGAAAATGAACGAAAGTCAACGGAACTTAGAAATTATAAGGTACAAAAGGCTTCCATTGCGAACGTCCATTTATTAAATAATCTTCCGCGGCTAATTAAACGATATTACACGGTTCGCGTGCAATTAATCCTCCGAGTGCCTTGAGATATTCGCTTGGGCCACCCTTCACGTCATTGTTCCAACCGGCAGGAAAGGAGGGAGCCCTTTACCCTTTTAACCTCTTGTCTCGTATTCCGCATTTGCATTTACAAAGGAACGCGACCTGCTCGCAAGGAGGATTCAGGCTGACGAAGTTCATCGTGGCCGTTGTTTCACGAACGTTTCTTACTAAAGACTCCTTCCAAAGGGCTTTTCTCAGAATCTAGTGACGTCAGAAGGACGAGACGTTTTTAAAGTTGTCCCCTTGACATTGCAACGCGTTCGAGAAAAGCGCTACTCTCTTCTTAAGCGATCGTATTTCCGTGTTTCGAATCTTTTCCTCGCTTTCTTGTCTCTTCTCTTCCCTGCATTTCCGCCTCTATCTCATTGTCTGGGCGTCGAATCTACGCCGGAGGAATTTACATTTTTCGCTCCTCTCCTTATCACATCAGGGAGCAATATTAGCCTCGCAGCGGCAACGCCGGAGTATATCAAAGAGCGAACTAAGAAGATTCCGACTGCTCTCCTCCGTCCTCCTTTCCTTCCTTCCTTCCTATCCTCCATTCACTCTTCCTTCTTTCATCTTTATTTTCCCATCTTTGCAAACGAGGAATCTGCTAGACAACATCGCCGTCCACGATGAAGAGAATATTTCGTTCGACCTCGTGGCTCCGGGTCGCGGGCGCCTTTCCAGAGACCACGGGCAAGATTTTTAATGTGTGTCGGTGAGAAAGGCCGAGCCAGGAGAAAAGAGACGAGAAGGGACACGTTCCCTGCGGTGGCGAGTCTTTCGGAGTGAAACACCAGTGAAATTGAATTGGAGGAAGGTGCTTTCCTTCTTTCAGTCTCGTCCTCTCTCTTTCTCTCTCCCACGACTTCTTTGCCTGCTTCTTTTTTTCTTGAAAAAAATGAACTCTCCTTTTTCCTCCTTCCTTTCGTTTCCGCTGTTTGCACAGTTGTCTCGTGTACCCGTTTGTTTCATTAAATTACGCCCTGGAACCACCTCCTACGATCGTAGTAGAGGTTACGTCTAGTGGTATTCTCTTTTCGCCACTGTCATTCGGCATCTTCGTCGTCGTTCCCCTTCGTCAGCCTCGTCGTTTTTGTTTTACTCTTGTCGGCAACCTTCGCCACGGTGAAAGAAGCACAGGGACACGTGAGAGAAGGGACCTTTATTACGCTCGTACAATCTTTTATCCCTTTTTTTTTTACAAATCTAACGTTCTGTAGCGCTGGTTCGCGTCTGAAAAATGTCGCCACCGACCAAACCCCGCGTCGTTTTGCGGTACGATTGATACGGCTCGGTTAAGATTTCTTACTAGTAGCTTTTCATTGTTAATTACGACCTTGTTGTGGTGATGTTCCTTCGTCGCACTTCAAGACGCTCCGAAAAGGGACTCCGAGAATCGAATTTTTAAGCTTTGAGACTGGTTTTTCATACGCTTTGACACGTAGAATTTATTCTCGTTGAAGGTACGGCCAAAAAGCGTAATCGTCATTTCATTGAAATCTTTACAAAACACGCTCCAACCATCGGAAATCAACTCAGTCGACGCAACTACGTCAATCGGAAGAGTTCGGAAGTCAGAAAACGGAGAGGTTTCAGTCAGTAAAAAATCTGACACACCCCGATGGCACGTGCGAACAAGTATAAAAATATGAAAATTTAGATTAAATATGTATGGCTTGTTTTAAAGTATCTTCACTTACATTTCTATTTCACTGTATAGTGAACATATATCATATGTCAATGTGTCTTGTTTCCTTGCACTTTTATTTTTTCGTACCGAATTTACGACAAAATAATAACGTGTAACTCAATCCCTAGCTATGGCCTACCTTTGCGTACTCTTTCCATTTAATTTCTAAATATGCCACGATTGAACGTCCGATAGACTCGATACCCAGGTCGACGCTTAAAATTCTTCTCGCGGAATTCCACGAGATATTAAATCAGTGGCGATCGGTACGGGTGTCCAACGATACGCAACGTTTACTCGGCTGCGAACGAAAGAGATGCGCGAAGGGTTTGCGAAAAGTGAGGCCGGTCTTTGCGCGAACGACAAAAAAGGTCAGCCAGGAAGAGAAATTAGTTGTCAGGCACAGAGCTCGCTGGTTGGTTGGACGCGGAGGCGAGGGTGCGCACCTCGAAACCTAGCGAGTGTCGGTAAGAGGGGGCGGAGGGGTGATCTCCTCGCGTGATTTATGCGGGATTCCAGCGATGCCGCGTATAAAAAAGAAAACAGACGTCCCTCCACCCATCGACGCGTCTCCGGCACGGAGCGAGTCGGAGCGAGAACGACTCATCTGGAAGCGTAGAAAAGAAATGGCGGCGGATTTAGCGTTGCTCTCCGCGATCTCCCTCGTTTTCGAAGGCACTTCCCGACACAAAAAGGGACTAAGAGGGGCCTCGGTTTGCTCTCTTACCTCGTTTTTTCACCGGCGAGTAATTCGCGAAGACGCGGCGGCAATTAATATCAATGGGAGAGCCATTTGCAAGCTCGAAGCGAAGAACCTCGTATTCGTTTCGGAGCAAGAAGCCGGCGAATTAACGGACGAATCGCGTGGATGAGCGTTTCGCGTTGCTTTAATATGCGAGAATTAATTATACTATTTCCCTGGAATAATAACGGATAATCCGACGCAACGAAGAGAATATGGACGGAAACGTGCTCTGCTTCGTGAGCTATGCACGACGATGCCGCGTTTGCATTTAGATGGAAGAAACTAATAATCGAAACGTTATTAATAATCGAAGAAGAGACGGAGTGCCAGTTCGAATGAAACCACGAGAAATTATTCGAGTCTCGTGACAACAGAATCCAAAGACTCGTGTTATAAATATCGTTCTTTCTTGTACGCCTTAATTATTCCAAAGTTCCTCGGTAATTCTAATCATTGTTATTTCTTTTCGTCATCCGTCGATTTCGAGCTAGAAATGCGTCCTTCCATGCGCTTCGTTGCTCTTCGAAAAATCGATCGAGTATCGACAAGAACACGGTCGAAAAAATGGCGAATGGAAGCGTAGAAATCGCTTGGCGACACATCGCTTTCTCCTTCCTTTTTCTTTCTCTCTCTCTCGTGGAGAAAAGACGACTCGCGGATCGCGCTTAGAGCTCTTCTGTTCCGCGGAATCCACACAGCGTTTACACGATAGCTGGCATTAACCGACAGGACAATGGCGCAATTATACGAAGAATTAATTTATATCGGAACCGATTCTGCGGCGACGGCGGGTCTCCGTGCGCCTGGTAGAATAGCGCGTCGACAGACTGCCGAGTGAGACGGGTTAGCGTGCACGCAGGCGCGCTCGTCTCTTTGCCGATGAACTTTATAAAAGCGAGAAGCGCGTATCCGTCTATCTAGCTGCCTAGTCGCCTAACTGCCTACGTCGATAGGAGACTATCGTGATTGTCATTGCGGCAATCATAGTGTTGTCCTGCGGGATCGATCGATCGATTAATTAATTACAGGACGATGGATACGCAGGTTTGCGGAGTCAATATTGAATTCGCGTTAATGCGTTTTGGGCGACCGACGCAGTCGGTAATCGTCTCGAAATCCGGTCTCGAGTGGCGCCGATCGAAACAACCGCTGGTCCTTCTCAATATCCCACGATCCTCGTTGTTCGTCCGGGATGAACCTGAATGCGACTACGGTAATTCTACGCGTTCTACGATCGCGTCTCCACCGATTCGCCTCGTCTCTCTTCCGTCTTACGGCGATTCTTCGAGTCCGATATCAGCCGGTAGTCGAGAGAACACGCGAGTTCTGAAACAATGGCTTTCCGTGCCCGTTCTTCGATGGAATTTCACAGAATCGACAGATAGTAACGTTCACCGACTCCAAGACGTCTCCGACTGACGAACATTTTTCAGAAATAACTGGACAGTTGGATGAGTTTGCCGAAAGGAGATCGATACGAAGTCAAACGGTGTAGACGAGTCTGCGATTTTGCTTCGTCGTTCTGCCGGATTCGTTGATAAACGTCGTCTCTCTGTCATTTTTTTCTTCTCTCGTCGTTCGAATCGACGAGGTACGGCGATAGATCCTTCCTCACCCTTCGTTCTTCCTGTCGCATTGGACTAGCACGCGGAATGTAAGTCCTCGTAAATCAAAATTACGATACCGAATGATCTAAGGGAACGCGCATGTTCTCCCTCGATTCTCGCATTCGTCTTACGCGTGTCCGTCGCGCCTAGATTTATTTACGGCTTTGGCCAATTTTTCGCGAATGATATTCGCGGAATGCGACTTTTATACGAATGCCAGAGAGCGACGTAATCGTGAATTACGATCCACCGGTTAAATCGTACGTACGTGCGTACGAGTGCGGTCGAGATATTCTGCGTTTATATATAGAGGCGAAGAGCGGTGGTCGAAGGGCGGAGGGGAAGGAGAAAGAAGCGGGCACGATAAAGGTAAGCGTGCATCTATGTCGCAGCGTCTTAATCCTCGCGAATTCTGTCAGGCACGGTTGTATGCGTGCGCGTGCACCAAGTGCATAACAATAACGTCTTGGTACCGATAAATCACGTGCCGACATGCAATAGCAATATTCTACGGACTTCGACGACCACGACGACGACCACCACGACCACGACTACGTAGACACGAACTACGCGAACTAAACGACGCTATTGTAAATGCGAGTCGATCTCTTCGATCGAACGCAAAAATCACTCGTGGTACAAGTCGAGAGGACGAGCAATTTCGTTCGATCTTTTGACCCCTTAACTTAAGATTTACGTTCCAACAGTCTGGATCCAAAACGTGATATTTAAATTTTTTTTTACATTTGGCCCAATCATTGTACCAGGGCCATGCCCGTGATAATCAGTTTTGGACTACGTGTCTCAGACGTGGTCGTAGGTTAAGGGGTCGACACTAAACGTACCGGCATTTTCGTATACCTAATCATTCCTTACGAAGTAGACGTTGATTTTTATTAAAAAAAATTGTTAATTTATTGAAAGAAACGATGTATTTATAAAATGTATTAATAAAGCAGTCAAACATATATTTTCATTTTTATAAGCGATATGAAGAATTAAAGAAAATTTTGAAAAGAATCATTAGACCCCGCTTGGTACGTTTAGCGTTAATCGACTTTCAAGCGTGCTTTCGAGATTCGTGCAAAGCGGCAGAGGTTAGAGAGACAGAGACATGACTTTTTTTCCTTTCGATTTTCGCCACCGGCGAAAGAAGAGAAAAACGGATAGGAAAGTGCACCAGTTCGCATTCTCTCATGACGAAGGAGCTCGTCGTTGTACATTTATAACGGATCGCGGCGGATAACGAATTTGCTCGTAATTTCACGGGACACGGGTAGAAATTCGAGCGAGCCAACGAAGCGGATCGAACGTAAAGATCGGTACGATTAATGGCGAATTAGAGGCGCGTTTATCTTGACGCGATTTAAAAGAGGACGACCCGTCAAATTACCCGCGCGCGACCGCGATACATACATCAATTTCGTTACATAAATTAATTCGTCGTCGGTGAAGCTCCGAAACGCGACCTTATTATTTTCCGAAATATCAAGGTAACGAAACGCTCGCTACAAAACCAATTACACGATCCATTACGAAGCACCGATTATGTCAAAATCGATCGCCGATATCGTCGAGAAAACTCCTTCACTCTTTTTTGCTCTCGGTAAATGGCGACCGAAGCGCAAAGTCGCGAGACGAGTAAACTTCCACGAAATTTAACGATCCCTCGCGCGAACGAACGCACGATCGAACGAAAATCGTGTAAATAAACCGAGGAGGAAAAAGAGCGTAAACGCATTTATAATGAGAGACGTACGTCCGAAGCGACAGTACGAAAAGTCGAGCGACGAGAGAACGGCGAGTGGAGTGCGCGGCGAAAGACCGATCGATCCGCGGGATCGTCGACGAGTAGAAAAAAGTAGGAGAAAGAGGAAAGGAGGAGAGCGGATCTCCTCTCTCGCGCGTATCTCCAAGCGGCAACGTGCTTGTTATACAACGGAGCACCACGAGCTCGTCGTTCGAAAGGGTCGCGAGAGCCAGGATCGTTAAACGCGCTCTCGCGTATACAAAAAGCAACGACTTCGAAGAGAGGATAAATAAATGAGAGGAAAAAAGGAGGAGGAGGAGGGGAGGAGGGTGCTCTGGGTGGATAAAGGTCGCGGAGGCGGCCGTCACGTGGACGATGGGAGGAGAGGGGCGGTCGAGCCGCACCGCGCCGATCGATCCACGACGGTTCATACGCGGATTTTCGATGGAGGGACATCGACTCGCCCAATTCCGGCCGATTAAACGCGCGTATTGCGGATTATCCGTTGACGGATTAATCCACTCGTGGCGAAAAACGACCCTTTCTCTTTCGCTGGAGTGTTCGCAGGGACGTAACACGGACAGACACGCACACGGACAGACACGCGCATCCTTCCACGCTTAGCTCGTATCTCTCGTGACACGGTGCACGCGTTCTCGTGACAGTGCAGCGAACTTTCCTTCGGACGAAATCGTATAGAGACGCAGTAGATATAGAGAGAAGATGGCCGACTCGCGCGAGACCGACGTACGTACGTTTCCAGCTCGTATAATGGTGGATTTGACCCATGGAATTTCGCGCGTCCTAACGAAGATGAAAAATCGAGATCGATCGTCGACCGTCGAGAGATGGGAACGACGTTCCATTCGGATGGAGTGATCGACGACGTTTCGCGACCTCGCGAGAGTCCGTAAACGCGGCCCCGCTTTACGAGCTCGCATCGTCCTAACGTACATCGATATCGCGCGAGCGCATCGTGATTCGGAGACACTACGTTCGATGGAAATGCGAATGAATGGTTATCGAACGCGAGTGATCGGATTTGACGATCGTTAATATCGACGGTATGATCGTATGACGATTTTTTAAATAAATTAAATGTACAAAACGTGCTCTGCCCTCTCCAGTCCCGTGTCGGTTATGTTGTAAAAAAAGGAACAATTCGATTATTTATATATGTATATATGTATGTCTATATATATATATATATATATAACAAGATTATACATATTCTACTATCGACACGATCAAAAAAGAACCTTCAAAACTTTTGCGCAAATACGCAATCTCGTGTTCGATCGTCGCACGAGGGTTTCGTGGACGCGGCGTGTCTTGTTCGCCGTTACCTCGAACGTGAACGAGAGAAACGTACGACAATCAAACGTGTACACACATATATATATATGTATATATCATATGTATATTTATATATACATACATACATATAAAGCACGTAAGCCAAGAAATCATCGAAACGATAAAGCGACTTCACATAACTGTTCTTTGCCAATAACAATTGTTGCAACGCTTCGAATACGTGTGTGTATGTTAACGGGGCCCCACTGCGCGCGCTTCTCGCTGACGCCAACTACAAGCGGCTGCAAACATGCGTCGCGAGCAAGACGAGAACGTGCTCCTTCGATACTCCGCATCCTTCCTTCGGAATCTTTCGCAATTCCTTTCGAACGATTTCCCTCTCAGGGAGGCGGATAATGCGTCGTGCCTTCGTCTCGTATTCTCGTTCGAAAGATTCGCGTCGACCGATATTCCGTGATCGATCGCGCGTCTAGACGCGTGATCGCGAGAAATATCGAAACGCTCTTGTCGCGCGTGTGCGCGATCCCGTGAACGCGGCGCTTATACGCCTTCTCGAGTCTCGAGATATTCGAAACGTTCGATGAAACTCGTTACGAAGTTCCGCGGTCGCGTTGCGCCCAGACGAGCTTAAGAGATTTTTTAAGTTGAATAACGGAGTCTCCGCGTGGAATACCGTGGAACGACGACGACGATGATGACGATGGAGGAGTAAGCCGAGTCTGGCGCGTCGCAGTACGCGGAAAGACCCCATGGGGCATCGAATCCCGTATGCATCGTGCGACCGTACACGGGAAACCCATGTGCTCGAATAAATAAATACGTTTGCGTTGTCGGCTCACTTCGAAACCCAAAGAGAAAAAGGCAGAGCAGTCGGTTGGGCTCGAGGCGTGGCGAGACGAGGTGAGGTCGAGAGAGGAAGAGGTCGAGAGTGGAAGAGAGAGAGAGAGAGAGAGAGAGAGAGAGAGAGAGAGAATGGAAAAACGCCGTGTGAGCGGAGAAGGCGTGGTGGAGGACGAAGCGAGGTAGGAAGAGGAAGAGGAGAGTTTCGATCGTAAAACTCATGGGAATACTATTTACTCGTGTACGATGCGCACGAGGCACTCTATCACCCTCCCATCCGTTCTACGTTCACGCTCTAGTTCGTGATTACGCGACGGTAAATCGAGAAATTAAAGAAGAGCTCCCAAATTGCGAACTCGTTTCTACGATGGCTGCCTACACCGTCGCGTGTCGCCATAATTTTCCTTCCGCTTTTTTCCCGCTCCGCTATTTCGAGAGAACAAATCAAAAGAGCCGCCGCGAGTCTCGCTGCCTCGACTTACCCGGACTACGAGGAAAATGAATCTCAATTCCGCGTATTCTTCGCCTTCCTTTCTTCTCGTTCTCTCGCGACCGTACGTAAATACGTATTTTACTTGCGAGATCGAATCGATTCTAACCGTCGATCTCGAAAGCGGGAATATTTCGATTTTCCAAGAGCGCGCCAGTGGAATTTTTAAGTTTTTCTTTATTAAATTCCAACGGTAAATTCATTTAAATTTAACCATTGTTCGAGGGGAATAACAATTTTTCTCCGTCGTTCAAACTTTCAAAATGGCGGACATCTGGTCGACTCGAACGACGAGCTCATCAACGTTCTCGTCATTGAAATGGTTTTTGTATCCTTCCTATTCCTTCGATGGATATTCGCATGCATAAATCGCATAAATCTCGAGAGAAGCTATTGCGGTTGGCGCCAGGAGCGTGCTCCTCTCGAGCGGGGCCCCTAACTTTAACTCACGGATATAGAGAGCAGAGGGTGTCGTCCGTTATCGTACCTTGTCGCCTACCTTCTTCTCCCATTGAAGAACGTAGGGCACTGGGTGCTCACCGGGGAACTCTACGTGACAGTTGAAGACAACGCTCTCCCCCAACGTGGCCGTAATGTGAACCGCGTCCTGATAGCAGAGTCCTGAAACAGCCGAAATAAAAAACACCTTGTCGTTATTGCTCCAATTCATCGTTGTCGATCAAAGATGGCGAAAGTCATTTAACGCTACGCCGCCTGCACGTCTTATCGAAATTCTTTCGTCATCGGCGGTTTTTCGAGGTTTTCGGGAGTTTCATCGTAGTATCTATTAGTTTCGTTGCTAATACATTCAAACAAATCGTTTTCGACAATTTAGAGACACGGATAATTCGAATATTTTCAGTATTTCTTTATAACAATTATAACCGGCGTCCAAAAGAAGGAAGATCGTATTTTTTAAATGTGAAATCCGACATTTCATACGCACCAATATGTGTATGTATATATTCTCTCATTTTCTTTATTTTCTTATATTGCGGCGGGTAACGAGTTAAACAAAACACAAGCGATACTGGCGTTTATTCGACAGTTTCGCGCACGACACCAGCATGGTGTCACCGGACGGCATAGTGTTAATTGCATTGGAACGTAATTAAAAGCACGAAGCATCGACTCGATCCAACGAGACGTTCGTTCGTTGTTTCATCGAGAGCCCATCCAGTGTCCTTCCTCGAGAATAACAAGAACGGATTTTATCGAAATTTCGATGAAGCAAATTTGTTTGCCTCGAATTAATCGTCAAATTTTATTCGATCCTCCAATCAAAGTTTCATCCCGTATTTGATTGCCATAAATCGAGGGTTATCTCACGCTACTATACATCGTTCTACCTTAAATTTGGTCAATCGACGATTACGCTTCGAAAGGACTCTCTCGTCAAAAGTATAGTCGATATTCAGCGATCGCGTAGAACGAGATATCACGACGAAATAAAAAAGCGTTTCGCGATCGTTAGCCTGTAAATTATCGAGCAATCACGGCGTAAAAGTCATCGTCGAGTGCATCGACCCGCGGCGACGACGCCGCGTTTTCATCGCATTTACTCGTCGCCGATCTGACGAGGGAGTTAGCAGGCCCTGCCATTAGTCTAATACGACTTACATTTCGAAAGTTCTGAACGGTTAGGTGGAAATACATCGCACCGCACGAATGCCTCGAAAAGTTTGCATCGCGGAAAACTTCCCTCCGAGCGTACTTCGAGAGCTCGAGGAAGCTGCAAAGTGCATCGGCTCGCGAGATACTCCTTCCACTTTGCGCCCTCGGAACGCTTGAAAAGTCACGAGTAACGCTCGAACGACGAACGATCGTCATAACAAAATTCATCATCATGGCGATCGTATCGTCGTCGGGATCGAAAAACTCGCGAGAAAGTGAGCTTTTTTGTGCGCGATGGCGTACGAGACGACTAAATAATTCCGCACCAATTCCTACGACGAGTCAGGAGTCGAACGAACCGAGAAATTAGTGATCCAAGGGCCTGTGCAAAAATCAGATGGCACGAGAATCGCGCAGCGCTGTTACGAAGTTGATTCGCGGTTTGCGAGCGTCTCGTGATGTTAGGTTGGTGCGTAAAAAACTACGTATCTTTTTTCAAAAGCTGTTTAATTCATTCAAATATGCAGCATTTACTTCTATACACTTTTCCGAATGAGATTTTAACGCACAGTTGCCTGTCTTAACCCTTTTAGTGCCAGGCATTTTACGGAGTACATGCGAAGAATGCCACGGGCTCTTTTTATATGAATAGCTTTACAAGGAAGAAAATTCCAATTTCCTGGAGCAAAACTTTACTATCTGTTCTTCTAAAACTTAAAGAATATGGAATACAATATTGTGCAGCAGAATCACGTAAACAAGCAAAGCTCTTAAACCGAGGCTGAGAAAAAGTCCCATAGCATATAAGGGCGGGAGGCGGTCGGCCGGCCACAACGAGTCGGCCCGTAGCAGTACTCGTATAAGGACCGCGGGCCGATAGATCAGTCCGCTGACAGTAAAAGGGTTAATGGCTAGAACTAATTGAAAATCGCGAATTATACGCTTCTGCATCGATTATTAACGAAAAAGCTCGAAAAAACAGACCTTCGGATTTCGGCCAAAATTGCAAAAAATCCCAAGGCTATACGTAGGCAAAATCTTCAAAAATTGTCAAAAATCGAGACGCGAAGGCGAAACGTGTGTAACACTGCGTTCGTTCGTTCGTTCGTTCTCGCGAAGACGAACTCGCAGCACTACGAGTTCGGTTCTTTCTATTACAATTGTGCAGTCGCTTTCCAGTCGACTCTAGATCCACCGTGGGGATGCGAAAGGGCGAGCGATGGTCGCGAGCCGCAAGTTCACCGGCTAAGCCGGCCGATTTACCATCGCGACGTATCGTACCGCGCCACCTTTGAAAGCCGGTTCGGTTTCCATTCGGATACTCGTAATCCCGGATTCACAAAGGCGACGTTGCGCACGGTCCTTACCATACCGCTTAATTCTCGGCTTAACTTTTCGAACGATCGCGTCCCGTCGCGAAACTTTCGATCAAAGGAGTCCTTCGTTGACCCGTCAAAATGGCGCGAGCTACGGCGAGCCATCAAATCGAGGGGAGGAAGAGAACGAGCGCGATCGTGACTGTGCGACACGAAGTTGCTCCAGACGGACTAAATGTGAATAGTTGTTCAGTTTAGTTTAAAAACAATATAAAAAAAGAAAACAAAAAACAACGTTTTATTCATAAAAAAGCGAAATGACCTGAACAAGCTAATAATATAGTGGGATCTGACTTTGTCTTATCAAGGATCGAATCGCGACATTTCCTGCAGAAAGACGATTCTTCGCGAGGGCGAATCAAAGGAGTATCCAAGAATCGAATTCAACTCTCTTTTTTCGCGTATGAAAATTCACGCGTGAATACGCTCGTAATTACGTCGATCAAAGTCGTGAAGCTCTTCGTTCGAGATAATATTTTTCCTTTTTGCGAAAAATAAGAGTTGACAGGAAGAAGGAAGTCTTTCTATCTCGGCATAACCTTCCAAGCACCGATCTAACGAGGAGATTGAAGCTCGAGCACACGGTTAACCCCTTGCACTACTTTAACGAATCTGACTCGTGATTAGAACTTTTGGCCAAACCTCAATATCACGAGTCGAACTCGTGATCTTAATCTGTGGCCAAGAATTGGTATTACTCTAAAATTCTACCTTTTAAAATTCCACGAACGAAAGACTAACGTTATCGGCACCGTATGGCAGAACAGGGAAGATATGCCAAAGGATGAACAAGTTAAAAAAGGAGAACATGTACATAGAAGTTCCAAGTTAAATTGTAGTGCAAGGGATTAAATTCGCGTCGAAAGAAAATTCGAGGTAGGCTGTTACCGTTCAAGGCGGTAGCTGGATGTGTAAGCTGATGATTAGACGAGTACCGTGACGTCCATGCGTTGCAAAGAATCTTCAATAGGAACGCAATGATCGAGTTCACGCGTTAATTTAATTTTTTTGCATTTTTCAATTGCGGCGGGTAATGGGTTAAGAACGCCTTCCAATAAGAAAGCGACATCGCGTTCGAAAATAACGTCACGATTGTTCCTGCATTTTTCTCTCTTCCTTTTAACACAATTACGTAATCGCAGAATTTTCCTTGTCGATTCGAACGACGCTATTTCGTCGAGTTCTTCCTTCCGTTTAGGAAGAATCTCCTTGAAAGTCGTTCCGATCGTACCGCGAGGCGAACGTCTTACCGTGTTCTTCTTGCGTCTCGCGATTCTCGAGATTGCGCGCGTGCGAAGAGTTACTTAGTAAACAAACGAAGGTAACGAGACACTCCGCCACTAGTGAAAAATAGATATTTACGCTCGTTCAAGAGTCGCTGTACCTTTCGTTCAAAATCGTAAGCTTTTTTTCAAAGACATTCGAACGTCGCTATTCTCGTGCCTGGATTTAAAGCATCCATCTCCTACGCCTGAGTGACGCAAGTCGGTAACGATTTCGCACGCGAAAAATGCGTCACCCAAATATGGGTGACGGCAAACGAATAAAATGCTCGCTCGAACAATTTCTCCTGGTCGTGATAAAACCCATTGAAATCGAATCGGATCAAAAGTAAGGAAGCTTTAGATAGACTATTGGATTTAGACATTGGATATTTAATCATTGGTGCGACAGAGGGTTAAGTAGACTCTTACGATTATTACTAAAAAAAAA
>JAITYT010000412.1:1317909-1329532 GCA_025433975.1 Liostenogaster flavolineata
ATTTCGAGGTTGTACGGCGTAACTCTCAACACATTCCCATTGGTCGTTCTGTATAATCGTAAATTCATTTCCAAGGATCCCGAGAAATCCAGAGACTCGAAGGATCTAATTAGAACCTCTTGCAGTCGCAGCTGAAACGAGGATCATCTATCGTCCTTTATTCGTTTTCCTTTTAAAGCGTTCACGAGTATCCTTTAACCTTTTCCTCTCTTTTCGCATTTCCATTGGAACGGCACACGATGCGGCGTCACGCGCGCGCGAAACACGCCAAAGGAAGGGAAAAAACGAAGGAAAATTCTCTGCCACCCGTGGTGCTTCGCTCTTACGGGGGAATGTGCGTTCAAGGCTGTAACCGATGTTACGAAACGTCGAGCCACGCGATTCTCACGCTCCTTTCAATTAACGAAATGCAAAAGACTACCTGAGAATGCTTCGAGTCCCTCGGCCGTTTCGATGCGATGCGCACCCTAATCGGTTTTTTCCTACTCCTCTTCTTCTCCGTCTTTCTCGAAAGCAAGGATTCGTGCCAAGAAGACGACGCAGCAAAGGAAGGTACGCCCAGGACGGCGGCGTCACCGAATTTTCCGACAACGAAGCGACGAGGCGTGAAATTAACGATACGCGGCCCCTGCCTACGTCGCCGTAACTCTCCTCAAGTTAAATAGTTATGCACCTGCTTAATACCGGCGATATGCGCGTCACGAAAGCGCGCGAAAACGCAAGTGAACCGGCTAATTGTAAGAGGTAGCGAAGCAATTAACCAATACCAAGGGATAGAGGCTAGTAGGCAGTCGTTTCGACGCTCGAAAAGCCGAAAGGTTGCTTTTAATCGTTCACCGGTAGGAAATTGATCCTCGCGAAGCAAATATCAGCGAATCATGCGAAGTATGCGAGCATAAATACGGGAATGTACGGGCGTCGTCCCGCGCTATAGTTCGTTAAATATTCGCGCCGGGTTACGATCGCGTCGCCGCGATAACCTCACCTAATGAAACGCGTTGGCGGACGATCGCGCGTCTCTCGCAGCCGTACGATCCATTCGACGCCAATGGCGACTCGATTTATTTTCTGATCGACGTACGACGCCCCTGCATTGGCTTTACTACTTTTCCCGGTCGCGTATCGCGACCCATCGTCGTTAAATCGCGGATGGAAAAATTGCGCTTCGAATTTCGTCCTGGCGCGTTATCGAACGCAGCGCGTTCCGCGATGCTTCGTTTCGTTATCCGTCATTGTTATCTCACGCGCGTACGCTTTTCGCGTGACGTACGGTCAACAAAAGTCCACAGCATACGCTCGTCAACGTACGCGTATACCAACGTACGTCCGTGTCTACGCACGATCGAAATACGCTTTGTCTTTCGTCGAGTCTGCTTCTCCAGTCATTCTAAAAACCACTCTTCAACGTGTTGGATTCAGTTTTGGAAAGTGAGCGACATCGGCTAATAACCTTTCGAGGAATAACCGTAAGAGATGAAATGTTGACAATGTATTTCGCGTAGTAATAGCGATTTACAGATAGCCTAAAATTTGAAAAAAAATCCAATGAAAAGTAAAGATAACGTTGGCCTACATTTTTTGACTGTATAAATAATTCAGCGGCTTTCGTATTCAATTTTTTGTTATTTTGCCGTAAGAATAGAGAGAAAATATCATAAAAAGTACTCGGAAGATCTATCGACGCCATGGCAAGAACGTGTTCGCTAAGTTCCAGTAAAACGACCTCAAACGTTCCGAATAACACTTCGCGCCCAAGAAACGTCTCCATTTAAACTCGTGAAACGATGTGACTCGGACGACTATAGACAGTAATAATTCACGCAGCGGTGCGAGATGGGAAACGATTCTTATACGGTTACTCAGACCCAGCTCGAATATTCCACATGGGGAGGAGTACGGTTTGAAAATTTCACCGACGATATTATTTAACGTCTCGAGTCGACCGCCATTGGCCTCGTCTCGTCTCGCCTCCGCTTCCCACGATAGATCCGTTCCCTATCGTTCTTGATTTATATCCTACCTAGGAGAGTTTACGAGTCTCGTCGCAAGCGCGCGAGCCTATTTGGCGCACGCGCTAGCACCTAGGTACGTTTTATACGCGCGGTGTCCCCGGCGTTATTAGCGGAGCATCGTTACGCGTCGGCCGTTACTCGCACGCATATTTTACGAGTCTTTATCTAGCCCCGCAACCGCCTTATCGACGCGGAGGTGAGCCGGAGGAGCTCGGAGAGGAGAACGATCTCGCTTCTTACTGTACGTCGACCTTTCCCAAGGGCAACGCACCCTCCAGAGAGGAACACCGTCATTTGCAACTTGTTTCGTCGCCTGCCATCTGCGGAGGTGCCCTCTTCCCCCTCGTAGGAGGAGAAAGGCACCTCGTAATCGTCCTCGCGGCGCACAGGCGCACGCCGTCGCATCGACCGCAATTTATGGCGTCCATGCGTATCGTTCGAACGGCAGTGGCAATCACACACCGACGAGCAAACCAATTGCCCCTGTTACGAGTCTCCGTGCGCGCGCGAACCTGTGTAAGAGCGCGATATTACGACGGCTCTCGTTTGCGGTTCGAGCCACGGTGAACGGCAGTGTCTTCGACGCAGGGAGTTCCGCTTTTACGGTATTAATGGTCGCATACCCGTCCGTACGCCGTTTAAGACGAATCGATCCGCGTTAGGCGGAGAAACGTGACTCTTGCGGCATCCGACCCGAGAAACGCGCCGGTTCTTCTCGCCTGTCGCGCCACGCTCCATCCATAATTCGGCCTTTCGATGTTCGCGATGGATCGCGATCGATATTTTCCATCGAGACACGTCGTGCGCGCGAAACTTAAAGGGAACGAATGTAACGGCGGCGAGGGGTTGTTAAACGAGCGATTAAATCCGGAAAGGAGGAGATTCGTCGACGAAATTCGTTCCCGATCGCGAGATCCTCTCGATGATCTCTCTCCCCCGTTTCCATCTATTTTTGGTCGAGGTCGATTTAAAAATTCGCAATGGGCGATAAGTCGAAGAGTCCTTCGCTCGCGGAAACTTGCGGAAAGAGCATAGCCAATGCGGGTTAAGCGCGGAGGAGGTCGAGTTTGAAAGGTTGCGCCGGAAGACCGGCTGAAAATAATTGGGAAATAAATAAATTACGAGCATTAGACTGGAAAGTTTTGAGGGCGGGCGACGACAACGGCAACTGGCAGTGCCGTACAAGTGGCGATCACAATGGGGCGCTTTGCGACCGTCGCTCGACTTAGGAAACTTTCTATATTAAACAACTTTTCCGCTAATTTTGCTATCCTCTTTTTCCTCCAATCCTGCAAGCTTCCGTTTCGTTCCATTCGCCGCCAACGCCTTCTTCTCCTTATCCTCCTTCCATCTCAAACTCCTACCCTTGCTCACGGCGTTTCGCGATAATATCGCTCTCGTTCTCAGCGAGAGCACTTTTCGCTCTCTTCGAAGGCGACGTCTGTTCCGCGAAACGTCCGTCGCTACTTTCGTTCGTTAATCGTCTTTATTTCTCCATTTTCCTACCTCGGTCGCCTTCGTTCGTCCGTTCGATCGAAAGAGGCGAAACGTATTTTCGGTCGAACGCGTACGGGATTGAACCGATCGGATAGATGGAGTTTATTCGATGTCGCTTTCGAAACTCTTTTCGTTCGAAAACTCGCGAGTAACGCAGCTGTGCTGTTCGGTTCAGTGAACGGGGATAATCCTACGCGAATATTCGTGTCGCTGTTAATTATTATTCTCCGTAATATCGCGTTTAATACGCGCTATTTATTTACGTACGTGTGTCGACGGTTTCGGTGTTATCGACGTTTCGCGATCGCGCTGAATTCTCATCCAAAAGGTAAAAGAGTCGCGACGAACTTGTCCGCGTTAGCGACGTGAAGGGGCGTCGTGAAAAGGACGGCGGAAAGCGGTGCTTCCCCGTTGGTACGTAAGCGCGAACGAGATTCAAAAGGAATCGTGCACTCTCCTCTATTCGTACGCGCACGGAAGATCTTTAAATTCGATGACATTCAAACTTTCGTGTTTCTCCGTATGCCTGAAAAATGCTTTAATATTATGCTCTCTTTCCTTTGAGGGTTTCCATAAAGGAGCCGGGTTCAAGGCGGAATGGCGCGGCTATATCCATCGACGTGAAAACACGAAGGCACTCATAAATTGGATCTCGAGAATCGTCATTCGTTTTATTCTCACGGTATCGCGTACAGCGAGACTACCGCGATTTTAAACTTGCTCGAAACTTCCCCGAAGCGTCCGAGTTGGAAAGATTTTTATTCTCGATAATTCGAAAGATTTAATAAATTAAATCTCCACCGTTCCTTCCTGTCCTCTCTTTCCTCCTATCCTCCGTCCTTCTCACGACCTCAAGCTTTTTTCGTTCTCTCTAAGTGAAACCGATTTCTTCCGTAATCCGCCCTGGTCCTCGCAGGTTGGAGCCCTCGCGGAAGAAAGACGACGACGCTTCTCGCGCGTCCGAGAGTCGCGTCGGACCTTTTAGCGCGGTGACAGACGATTTCCTCGTTTTTGATTCGGTCGGATAAAGTGGTTGAAAGGAGGTTAAATTCCAACGGGAGGAACGAGAAGGGACGGGAAAAAAAGGAAGACTTCGGCTCGTCCTCCTTCTCGAAATTGTCCAGACAGGTCGAACCAAAGCGAATTCAACGAGGCGAAGAGCTCAAAGTCTCTCTTTTCGCGATAGGTGACCATTCATTTAGTCGTAATGCTACTCGGAAGTTCTTTCAAATTGAAATTCGCGTAACGCTTCTCTCGCAGCTACGAAAAGCCACGTTCGAGCCTTGGCAAAACTCTTCCTTGTCTTCCTCTCTCTCTCTCTCTCTCTGTCTCTACGTGGCTCGTACCACGGACGGATTTGCGAGTTGTTCTTTTTTCCCTAGCGTCACGCGTTGGACAATGATAAAAGTTGCGTGTTAATCGCATCCTCTTCCAATTACGCGAGCTACACGACCGCGAATATTTCTCGCTTTACGCGAGACACGAAGCTGTTCGCTCGCACCTTGATCCTGATTACGCGTGACTTTGAAAAATATCGTGATGCGAACGTGGCTAATAAACTTCAAGAACTTCTCTAAGCAGCGTGGGATCTCTATGGAACGAAATAAAGCGTACGACGACGCGAAGGATGAAAGATATGATCGAAAGCTCGATCGTCGTTTAGAATTAGTTTCCGAATGACGTTCTCGCTTTTTCGAACGACGATGATTCTAAATTTCGCGAGTAAAACGACGACGTAAAAAATTCAATATTTACGTAAACGCATAATCGATCGAAACGCAAGACTAGATTTCGTGTCGCCTTCGAGGCTTCGAAAGTTAAACTTACGAGGCATCGCCATAAATTTCTCGAAATCACGACCGAGGATAATTTCTTATTGAAATAATCGCAAAGCAGATTCTTCGACTCGGTGATTCTCGAGTTAACTTCGCGCAGAACCGAGCGGATATCACGGCGAAAAGGCACGAATTTCTCGATTACATAATAGGCGCCATATCCGAGACTTCTCGATCTCAATTGACGTCATTACGGATTCTGACCCAGTCATATCTATACGCACTACACTGAATCCGAGATCGATCTATCGGTTCCACTCGGAAGCAGCCGATGGAAAGCTATTAGCACGGGCGGGTAGACTCGAACCGAGTAGCGAGGCCACGTTAATTGAGGCGCTAGCAGCCAAGTCGGCATCGGATTGCTCGACACAACGGAACGCCGTGAAAGTACGATCGAAAGAGAGGGCAAGAATATTCGTTCGTCTTTATCCGAGCCCTCGGAGACGAACGTTTAGCCTACGAAGCGCGTCGTTAAAGTAATTTTACGAGAGAACTTTTATCGTCCATCACCGTTATTTCGTCGTCGACGTTTCAATCGTCTCCATTTCGAAGCGAGTCGTCGATCTTTCGATATTGGCGTCTCGACGCCCTCGAAAGATGCGTCAGGCCAATCGGCGATATCGGCACAATTTCAATCCTTTGGCCGAAGGAATTCGAATCTCGTCGTTCGCGAGGAACGAAAGAAAACCCGGCAATTTTCAAAGACGCCGTCGTTAACCCAAACGATCGCGAAAATGCGCAAGAAAGAGAGGAAGTCTCTGGGCTGGAAAAATAGCGTAGACTAGTAGCGTAGACGTGGCCATCTTCCTTTTATCGAGCCATTCAAAAGACACAACGATTAAAAGTTCGTCGTCGGTTGCGTCTTCCATCGTTCCTGCCTCGACGACACCACGGCCTTTCAAGGAGCAACCTTCGTTCGATCGCGTCCGATTCGTACGAAGCGATATTTTCTCCTTCTTTCCCGATATAGAGGAACGACGAACGCGCACCCATCGCGTTTGTTCCCGAAACAGTGGATTTACGATCCAGCGATCCGTTTCATAAGATAGGAAGGCGAGCTATTAGTGGCAACTAGGTTGCCTCGCAAACTCGTAAACTCTAATTAGAGGACCGCTAATTGAGAGGCGATACGCCGCCGAACTCGCTGCCGCGAGCTGCCGAGGAGATCTCGCGCGGTTCCGGCAAAATGCCGGCTCTTCCGCGCGTTCTCGCTCTTTCCGTGTCGATGAGATTTTAACAGGCGATAATAAACTTTTGTCCGAGGGCCCGCTCGTTCGCGCTTCCTGCCCTGTCGCCGAGCGCGATACCACCGCACTAACAAGCCGCGATCATCTTCTCTAGAGCGTTCCGCTCCATTACGTGTTTCTCGCTTCACGATTCCCATTAACTTCGCGCGTATGGATAGTTCGTTCGATTATTAAGCCCTGTTTTCGCCGACGGTGCTGTCGCCTCGTACCTTACGAAGTTCGTCTTTAACTTTCTTAGAGAATTCTTACGTACATCGGCAATAACGATCAGATTTTTCCGGCACCATTATCGACGCTCCAAATAGTGCTTTTTCGTCGATTACGTAGCTCTTTTTTCATTTATGTTTCAAAGAAGATCTTAGGTAGGTTTTCTCATCGTTCAAGAGACGTTGGGCTTTCGTTAGAATTGTTGATAATAAATTCACGAAATTAGTAGTTCGATTTTTACAGGCTCGACCGACTCGACGATCGATCGATTCCTGAACATCCTTGAGAAAGGATTGGTTTCATCCATGCGACGCTTCAATGGCAATGATTTCGGTTTGGATCTTACCTGGTGTAACGAGGAGCACGATACCAAGAAGCAGAGTCCTCGTCGCCACTTCCGCGATTCGCCGGAAGTCCCTGCGGCACCATCGGAGCCGACTCCTCCTCCCTTTCCCTTCATCCACACAAGCCTCATCCTCGTCGCTCGCACGGTCGTAACCTGCCGTGGAAAACTTCAGCTTCCTGTGCAACGAACAAACGCCATCGAATCCCGTCTGGCGCCTTAGTGTCTCTTCTTTCGCGTTTTTCTCGTTCTCCTGGCGTTCGTACGCCCGGGAACCTGTACAGGTAGGCTGACCGGAAACGAGGATCGCTCCAATGTCGGTCCTGTCGAAGGAGAACAGGATCTTTTGTAAGCGTTAATCTCGTGGAATGTGGCGGCAGAAGTATTTAATTACGGTAAAGTGATATCATAATTCGAGTTCCAAGTGCTAGTGATCGCGAGTAAAGTGCAATCGTGGATCACGAATTAATTAATAATTTACTAAGCGATTTGTAATATAACTTTGTATGATGCATAGACGTTACGTTTGCTGTTTGTTTGCTTTTTATTGTCACTACTTCCCTGAGGATCGCAAGCATTCTTTACATATTTACATATTGTAGATGTTACGCGAGAAGATGAATGCAAACAAAAAGTACTAATATTTTGTTTCTAACCTTCTTAATTGTTTAAATAATTACTGAAACTTTCGCAAAACAATAGTTCGTATACAAAAGAGTCAAATCACGATAGCCATAAAGTACAATAGCCTCCGTAGGTACATGATTTTTTCCTTTGTTGCGTTATATAACTATTTTTCAATCATCGAAACCTATTTCTACATATTTTTTTAATAACATCAAGTAGTTTTGAAATACTCGTATGAAAACTCATCTCGCCTAATCTTGTTTTCGTTATTAAAAAAGCACTTAATGAAGTAAGACGTATTTTAAATGAAAACTGCGTTTTCACTGCGTCTAGGCAGTCGGCGCGATTGCATCTCGAACGAGATGCAGATTAAAAGGATTACGCTAGTTCTCTTACCTATTTTCGCGATCGCACGCAATATCCTCCGCAGGTACGTGGAAGCCATCTTGCCTTAGGGAAGGAGGGTTCTGCGGAGAAGTTCTTCCGGAACACTGGGACTCGAGCCTTCGCCGGAGGTCCGTGGCTTGTAGCCCTCCTCCGCCCCCCATACCCCCGCTCCCATAGTACCTAAAAGCAGGACGAAAGACACGACGTATAAAATATCACGGTGTCATCATGGGGAAACGTCGATCGCGTGTAACGCGATACAAGGAAGTCATCGACGCGAGCAACCGGCGTCGATTCGCATCATCGTCGTCGGTTGCTTGTTATTTTTTATCGACGCTTGAGTCGAGATTATTAGAGTCGTTTTATTATAGACAAAATAAGGAAGAAATGAGAATTATCGAGGATAAAAATTTGGCAAGAATTAAACGCGAAATGTGACAACGAGACAATTTCATTCGCGATTCCTATAGAATTTCGATTATATCGTCGATCCATCGAACCTTTCCGATAAGGATATTTCGATTGCTTCACTCTGCTATCCATGGTCACTTTGAGGCAATCGCAACGCATTCTTATCCTGCCGATCTCTGCGTTATGTGTCGGCAAGTCGAACCAGTTTATCGGTGCGAATCGATTCGTGTCAAACGCAGATAAGATGGGTCGTAAATATGGCAACCTAACGGTACGCGAATTTTAATGTTGAAAATACCTTGACCGTACTGAATTACTAATTATTATTACTATCTCAACTGTAGAGTCATCGCGACTATAGAGTTATAATTACACGCTAAAAGTCACATGTTTAAAGAACATTTGATTTTTCTGTAATACTTCGAGCTTGACATCAATTCTCCGTTAGTTGGCGAAATTACAAAAAAAAAGAAGAAAAAACAACTCCGCTATAATCATGCGTCCAATAATCGTAGGTATTTTTGTCGAATCGCCAACATTTGTAGGTACGATTTAAAAGTCACGATAACGTGAAATAGTAATTTTATCGGTATTGTTTTCAGAATCGAAGGACGCTAAGAAACCAACCACGTAATTAACCTTTTCGCTATGGTGGTTAGTTCCATCAATGTCTCGCCTCCGAACTGGAAGCCGCGTCACAAACCGTACAAGAGCAACTACTATGTATAAATTAGCTCGCGACGCCGCCGGTTATAGCCGGCGTTCGACTCACATCGTGAATACCGGATACATTCGACGTTAGGTTAGTCGGCGAAAGGATTAAAGAAAAATTAAGCGAAACGAATATTCTTCTTCGAGAAGGAATATCGACGAAGCGCGAAGCGAACAGTCGAAATAACGTCAGGGAAAAAATACTTCGTAAAATATCGGTCGCTTTATCTTTCGTAATTCGAAGAAAAATATTCTCACCCCTGCCGTTCTGCCGCCACTACCGCCGCCCGGATCGTCCGCCGCCGGTGCCGATTCTCAGGATACACGCCACTTTCTCCTCCTTCTCCTCGTGAGCCACTTTAACCACCGCAGCGTACCGTTATCATCACCTGTAACGAGAAAAGTAACGCGTCGCTTTAATCATCTACGCTAGGCGACGCAAAGAGCTTTTCAACTCTACGCTCGAGACGGCTAGAACTAATAAAATTTCAGTAGTGGCCAGACGTCGACTTCTTTCTTCCGTAGACGAGAACTAAGAAGGGAGAAAATCGTTGACTCGTATGGTAAGATCGATCGTGCCAGTGCGAATAGACTCGACAATGAAGCAATCGCGCCGAACTCCTTGACGCAGTTATGCAATTACGCGGGGGACATGGGAACGCAGGTACGGTCTCTTATGAATACGGACGAACCGTTCGGTCGGTC
Organism: Liostenogaster flavolineata; assembly: GCA_025433975.1. NCBI lineage: Eukaryota > Metazoa > Arthropoda > Insecta > Hymenoptera > Vespidae > Liostenogaster > Liostenogaster flavolineata. The sequence continues at coordinate 1,327,892 of JAITYT010000412.1, forward strand.
GGGACATCGAGATTCCACGTAGGAGAAACGTGAATCGAATCGATTAGCTGTGCACGTGCTCGAATACTATGAGGACGATTGAATCAATTTAGGTCCTAGTATGCCGGGAGGGATGCTTTAAGCATCGACAGTATTTCCACGTCGTCGTAATCATTACTACCGTCATGTCTCTCCGTGCGATACGCGAGCTTTTATCGAAATCTTAAAATAGGAATTTCGCTGGATTTTATCTAACGAGAGAGACTCGCGACTTCGTCGTACCAAGGATCGACGATAATTATCGAAGGAGAACGGAAACCAACTCGAGTAATGATTTTCATGGCTCGATATCGATGTGTCTTAAAACGCGTTTATTCGAGCGGCTTTTCAACACTACGACAGATCATAGTGGTAATATAAAGGATTCGTGTTAAGTTGTAGCGATCTAATTAAAAAACCGTGCTATTTTTAAACCGTCCGCAACGTTTCGTAAAAAGAAAATGTCGTGCTAGAAAATATGAATTACGAGACGCTGAAACGTCAGTGGACCAAGTTAGACGCCGTGGAATAGTTCGAGCACAATTTCACATACAATTATTTAACGTCTTCTCTCTCCCCCCTCCCCCTCCTCCATCGCCTTCTCTCGCTCGGTATGCGTGGTTCTCTCATCGAAATTACGTCCATTTAATACTAACTTCGGGGGGGAATTACGAGCTTGCCGGCAATAAAGCGACGGAGCCACCGACGTTCCAACCAGGTGCGTACCAGTCATAAGGACTTCGACGATAACTGACTAACGCGAACAACCGGAAAAGCGGGTTGGAGTTCCTCTCTTCGACGTAGAACTTCGCGACGACGTAGTTCGTGAAATCCTTCGATGGATGCTTAATTTAAGATGAATGCGAATAGGCCGTTAACAATTTTTATGGGCTTTGACTCGCTTGGATCTTGAAGAAGATATCGACCAAATGAGAGGCGAGCGAAGGGGAAAAATAAAAAAATTATCTATAAAAAAGATGAATTTAATACGTAAAGCGTCGAGTTTGCTTTCGTAAAAGGAAGCAAAGAGACACCACGAGCCGAGTCACGAGTCGATGCAGAAATAACTCGAATAATTATTCCCGATCGACGTTTCATCGGTCGCGAAAGTTGCACGTAGGCGACCCCGCAGCCATCTTCGATCCGATAAAAACTGCGAAAGCGCGCCTCGCGAAGGGTAAACTGGATTACCGGCGTACTGGATTTCCGTTTCCCCTTTGACTCGTGCAGCGCGATGTGCAAACACGAATAAAGCTGTAGCTCCAAGTAGATAAGTACGTCTACGTGGACTACTACGTAGCGCGGCTCGTTGATAAAACGGCGCCTTTGGTGACCGGAGCAGGTGCGTATTGGGCGAGCCGGGCTTCCACGGTGATTAACTTTGGTCAATGGCCGATGAAGTACCCCCGGGGAGCTTCGTAATACGGTTAGGGGATCGCTTAAAGTCTCCTTGGTGATGCATTAGACGTTTTCGAACTTCTCCTCGCTCTATGCACGAGTACAAGCACGTAAATCGATAGATGCTCGATAATATAGGCATTGACGGGCGCGTTTTGTCTTCGTAACTTCTGCATGCAGCGAGAGAGAGAGAGAGAGAGAGAGAGAGAGAGAGAGAGAGAGAGA
>JAITYT010000412.1:1344959-1360564 GCA_025433975.1 Liostenogaster flavolineata
TGTACTTTAGCAATAACGAAAAATTAATCCTCAAGGATGGAAATTCTTTCTCCTTTATGGGCACGAAAAGTAACGCATTGAATAAGAAAACTTAACTTCTGTATGACTTGTAAAGTATGCAGTATTAATTAAAGTAGAAGGGCACGTCCTCCAAAAGTTACGTCTATGTAAGAGTTATGTAACTCGTTGCGGAACAAATGAAAGATTTAAAAATATATATATTGTATTATGTACCGACGGAGATTCATTAAAAATGTATACTTCATTTAGTCGAATTCCAATTGCACGCATTACCAGGTAACGTATATCGAATGTATAAAATAGGTATAAATACTTAACAAAACAGAAACTATTGTTGTGATTTATAAGGAAGGCAGCGATCTCTCGTAGTAAGTCTACTCGTGTTGTAATTAATGCGTACTCGTTAATAATAATTACTTTATTTTAGATTCAGAATAAAATATTCCCATTAATTTTATATTTCTTGATACAACGAAGTTATACAAACTTTAGCCAAATTAAATGCTTTTGTACATTCTTAGAATAAATATCAGTATAAAAATCACGTCGAGAGTTTGATGTTAAAGTTTTTATCTCATAGTTAAGAAGTAGCGTTGGCTTTATAAAAAAGTACACAGTCGTTGTTTGTATTATGTCCACGAATAAAAGAGTAATTAAAAAAAAGCCTCTTGCCTTTGCAATTCTGGTAATGACACTCGAACGATGCTTTAAGTTTCCACAAAATTGCATACGAAAATCTCCTTGATGGAGACTCTCCTCGATATACCGTCATATTTACATAGATATCGCTTCGAATCAATTTAAATCCCTTCGATGGGCTATCGATAGATTTGTTTGCCAACTTTACTTTCACGGTAAGATCACAAAGCCACGAATCCTGGCGATATATATGTTTACATAGACAATACTCGCTGCAGTTTCAAGAAACTGCGCTTCGGATCCAAACTTGCCCGATCAACTTTCCGCCGGTGGCTATCCCTCAAAGACCGTTTCATTTATTCATCTTTATCCGACGCTAAAGCGACTTCCTCCCACGAAAGCACAGAAGAGCGATCGATAAATGCCCACCGCTACTTGTATCGCGTGTTTAACTGGAATTCAACGGATGGAACGGTGAGTACGCGAGAACAATCGATGTGTTCCTTCATTGTTCGTAACACCCTCTTCCGAGTGCCGTTAAGCAAGATTACGTGTCTTATAGAACCTTTCGAACGTAACAAGTAAAGTAAAATAATTCAGTAATTTTTAAAAAGGACAATATTAAAAAAATGCCAAATTTGAATCCCTTCGGGTACCTGCAATATCGATATATTTAATACAATATTATTCGACACTACGATTTTATTAGGACATACTATTTTATAGCCAATGTAATAGGAAAGTTCTACATAATGTACTTCTAATCGATGGTACTCCGAAGGCGAATTCATAACTTTCGCGATTCGAATAATCATAGCATCGAAACGAATGTCTGAAATACAAGCATTTGAACCCTACGTTGTGAAGCGATGTCGATATAATATGTGAATAGATATTACTGAAATTAATAATAAACAATGATAAAATATGGCACGTTAAGAGAAGGTACCTCGATGAAAATATTCGATATAAAATGTTTTTTGTAACATACTTTTAAAACAATTTCGTAACGAGCAACTTCGATCGCCCGTGGTACGTATGGAAGAAGTGCGGCTCGTATCGTAAAAGATACGATTTTATACCGAGCACGGATCGTCAAAAATCCTATCGTATACGTGCAGACAAGACAGGAAAAAATATAATAGATAACAATAATAAAATAAAAAGAAGAGACGAAACGACAAATGTGAGATTCACGATGTAGACTTACGAGTTAAATCTTGTCTTAGTATGTGTCATATATGATTACAATATCAGTTAACAGATGTGTTATCGCTAGATGTCCAGAGGAAGCGAAAAATCAGCCGACGAGCGATCAACAGGCCTCCAAATTGTAACTCAAGTATACCAGCACCTCGAAACTGCGTTATTGATTGGAATTCTTTCTTAGCCCAACGATTCTTTCCGGTTCAGTCTAGATTATTTACATTTCGATAAAAGCTAACGATAAAACGAGATTTACGACGTCACTTTATTTTGCTTCACTTCGCTTTTCATCACGCAAAACGAACTTATGATTTCATTATCCCAATAAGGTATCTAGGCCAATAAGGCCCAATAGCATCGTAGTGCGACGTAGTTGCTGTCGTCTCGATAAATGTCTTAGGTCGATCGAGACTCTAAGAATTTACGTCGCTCGTGCTAACCAAGCGTCGTCCTTCGTAAACAAAAACACGTATCGAACGTACGATATACACGACCTCGACTGGCTTCGGCGTACATAACCTATAACCCTATACTTATTTATTCGCAAGTATATGATACACCTTCGAAATAGCATAGTAAATCACGAAAAGAATATTTGACGGTTATCTCGTTACGACAGGCGACTTTAATCGCTCGCAATAAAATCATTCTCACATACCATAAGTGATTATAGTCACTTACTACCAAAATAATTTTTAAGGTAGTTTGTAGCATATGTGAAGCATATTACGTCGAAAAATTTGCTCTTAATTAGGGTTGTATTATAATTGTTGATCGTTAACTTTATATATTAAATATACTTATATATTCTTTCTCTCTCTTTCATAGAATTTGTTTGAGTATAATAGTGGTTTAAATTGAAAAAGATTTTTATTTGTTTCTAGAGTACCATTTTCTAACATCCCCATAATATTTGCTATAAATAACCGTGTGTTTATAAATACAGGAAACCGTAGGATTTACATTAATATTTTAGGTGCCCAAAGGAATTGGAATTTGACTCAGTCTTAAAATCGTCCTTTATTCGCGCACGTTAGCTTCTATCTCACGATAATCAACGCTTCGACGACTTCTGCAAAATGTAAAAAAAGAAACGATTGCAAAGGCAATAAATTCCCTAGTAAGACGAGATGAAACCTTCTTCACGAACGCGCAGGCGCTTCGACAATTTTTTAAAATCGAGAACAACGAAGGGCGACGCCCTTTCGTCGCTTCTCGCCGCGACGAGAATTAACCATCGAAAAAAGAAGAGGAACGAAGGAAGACGCGGACGAAAGGGACCTTTCCTTTCGATATGATCGGCGATCGAATCGAAAGTGGCCAAGGGAAGCCCGGTTATTCGTCTCTCGCTGGCCGTTCGTTGACGTACGGTGCAACGACTTCCGGTGGACGCGGGGACAATAACCGTCTCGACGGCGGCTCTGAATTCGCAGCCAGCGAGGATAAGAATCTATACCACCTGGATTAAGGCAGGAGAAAACACAGCTCTCGCACGTGGTGCTTCTCGACGTGGAAACCGATATTAAAGGCGCTCCCAGCGGGTTGTCGGATCATCGCGGACCGTTCGAACGTGCTCCACTTCCCTCGGGATTTCGGAGGATCTCGTCGCGTCGCGTTCACCTCGTCCATCGAAGGTACCGTCGCTCCTACCTTCTCCGTTGCGCGCACAATGAACTCCGGAATTCGACGAAATTGCACTGAATTTTCTCTCTTCGTGACGTCGATCTTCGTTTCCCATCTCGCCTGTACTTCTTATATCGGCTTCGCTTTGAAAAGTTCTTCCAATTGTTTCTCCACGAAATAAATAAAATGATTTCGCGACTTACGGGAAATTCTTCGTTTCCCCGTTTTCCCGATGGACGTTAAAAATTGACACGGTAACTCGACGATAAGAGTGCATCCTGCATTTCGAGCCAGATTCGACGATCTTTCATTCAACTGGCGGAAGTTCATTGGATTGGTCGGTGACCGCCGTAGAAAAAGCCGCGCAAAGCTTTAAATATCATAATTTGATCGCGGTGGTAAAACTTTCCGTACACGTCGCCGCGTCTAAGCGCTGTTTGTCCTCGAATCTTTTTGATCTTCTTATCCGTATAAGTAACGCGATCGGAAAACGTACCCGGGGACAATGGAGAAGTTGTAAAGAAACTTCTGAAACTTACTTTTGGGGAACGGATAAAGGAGGAGCGGGAAACGCGGTTTCTTTTTCTGTACTTCCACCATGAAAACCAATTTTATGTCTCTCAGTGGGATCAGCTCGGCTTAGTACTCGCGGCCTGTCGTAGGGAGGAATGTGGGTGCGTGGGTGGCTAGTAGGTTCCTAGGTCGTCGAGCGAGCGCGATATACGTCGAATCTAAGTCTTATGGATTTTCGTTCGGTCGGTAGAAGGAAAGGCGGCGCAAACTTCGGAATAAGATTACCGCGCGCGAAACTTTCCACGAAGAAGCGATCAGGCAGGTTACCGCGACGATTAAAACGCGTTTACGATCCGGAAACGTCGCGTACGCACGGAATAGCTGGACTCGTTCTCCACGACGAAAGAAGAAAAGTAAAACGGAGACGAACCGTCGCGGTATTTCGCGATGAATGAAAGAGGCGTAAGGCGAAGAACGCCTGTGAGAAGCCGACGAACGAGAACGAAAGCTGCCGCAGTATTCGTCTTCCTTAACCTATCGCACCGGTGAGGGATACAAAGTGGCAAAGTTTCGACTGGAGTCATAAATTCGCGATGCTCGGTGACGCAGCTCGTAAAAATCTCGCGAGTTTCGTACGGTAAAATCGTGAGAAAATGGACGACGCTCGCGGTATTTTCAATGATTCTAGGGAAAGGAGAGAAAAGCGAGGACGAGCGCGATGGAGAGACTCGAAGAAGGAGCGAGAGAATGAACGAAAGGAACGTCGACCTTAAGAAAGCATCGTTCGAAGCGGGATTCTGATTACAATAATAAGAAAGCTCGAAATAAGAAAAAAAAAGAAGAAAAAAAGGGGCGAAATCCAGAGGCAACGCCTGACGATCGCGATTCTTCGATCGAGCAAGGCGGTTTCCGATTAACACCGCCTCTCGACGCTTGACATCGTTTCCTCGGAGAGCGGAGGCACAATGGCCACGTACTTGCATCGCCTTCCAGTCGTCGTCGTCGGCTCGCGTCCGCCACGGCACCGATATCACCGCTTAAGCGGTGTCTACGAGCTGCCTAAAGCAGCCGGCGCAAACTTCCTTAGCCGAGCGCGGAGTCTCGAACGAGCCCGCTTGCATAATGCCGGCGAGTGTCGGCGAAGTGGGCCACCGTGATGCGATCCGGCGTCGTTGCGCGGCTCTGTGTGTTTATGCGCTCGAACGATCGAGGACGCAACTCGAGAGGCTGCGCCGCCGTGTGTCTAACTTACGTCGGATACGCGGACGGGCTTAAATTGCGTTTAAAGGGTCGTTAAGGGTAAATTAGGCGGGCCACGAGGCCCCGTCTACCGTTCGCGACCCACCACCGACCGTACCTAACTTTTGAATAATATTGGAGGGTGCGATATCGCGAGAGGACCTCGAGTGCTCGCCCTCCCCTCGGCCACCGCTCCACTCCGTTGCAGGCGGCTTCGAGCGTTGAAATATTATTCGCGATGCGCTCTTTCTCCTTTCCTCTTTCTCTCTTAGCCTCGTTGTGTCGTTGGCTGCTGCTGCTGCTGCTCTTCCTCTTCTTCTTCTTCTTCTTCTTCTCCTCCTCCTTCAGCTTCGACTCTTCCTCCTACTTCTTTTAACATTCCATCCAGCGTAGCTCCGCGTTGAAGCCACTTTCCATCCATCGCATCCATTCGCCACCGCCGCCTCTTCGTTCGGTCGTCGTCCTCGAGTCCCTCTAGTCGAGTTTTAAAGTGCACTCGAGTTCGACTCTTGCGCGTAGGCGGCGCCGCCCGGCTCAACGGAATACGAAATTGATACGAACGGTACCGAGAAGACGAGACGACGTCGTCGACGACGGAAGCAAGGATTCGGAGAGATCGCTCGGAGGATGGCTCTTTTATTCCCCGCGGCACCGGATAAGGAGCCCTCCAGCCGGCAGTCGATCGTCGAGCAAAATAGGCCGGTTATCTTTCGCAATTTCGAGCGAGTTCGCGTACCCTCTACCAACGACGATCGCGAGAACGACTCGCCATCACGATTTCTCGGCTGCGTACGACGTCAATTTTAACCCGTATCTCCTTCTTTATTTTAATGCCTCCTTCGTTTTATTTCCAACGGAATTCCCACCGCGAAGGATTCTCCGAGAACCAATCCATTCTGCGATTCTTTCGCGATTATCGCGAGAGTATCGGAATTAACGCGTCGACTGTCACGCGAATTTACGTGGAAATCAAATCCACCGTCAGACACCGGTGACTGACACTCAACCTTCCGTTCGAATCGCGTCAGTCATCGGTGACTGACGCGGTATTAAACGCGTCAATCGAGCAGGAGAATCTCGGTGGATGCTAACGAGAGCATCGAACGAGTTCGCGTCGACGCGACGATAAACCGTTAGGACGGTGGTCGCGCGTTAAAAGCCGTGACTAGGAAGTAGCTCGATGCTCCTGGGATAAAATCGTGGAACGGAGGATCGGGAGCGGCGTCGGTACCGAGGGAAAAAATCGTTCCAATCGCGATTAGGAAGGTCGGAAGCGCGACGAGACTCCTCCGCTTTGGCCGTGGCAAAGCTACGGGGGAAAAAATCGATGGCTTCTCGCTTTGCTCCGCGATAGAAAAGGTATTTGGACGGTGGGAACGGGAGAGAAATATCGCGTTCTGGATCCGACGGTAACGCGAACGCCGGTGAATAACCGTTATCGTAGCTCGGACGATGCATCGAACGCGGCATCGTAATGCCGTTTGCGCTTACGCGCGTACGCCGCGCCAAAAATAAATCAATCCCGATAATATCTATTCCCGTGGGACGCCACCACGTATTTTCCAGTTTTCGCGACAACGAAACCTCTCCCCCCTCCCTCTTCGCCCTCCGTCAGCCCCACCTCCATCTCCATTCGTCTCTCGTTCCCGTCGATAGATTCGCGAAGCCATAAAAACCTTCGTAACAAAGTAATTCACCGTGCGAGCGTCTGACCTGGTTCCCGTGGAAACTGCGAGAGGTCTATCGACCGCGATCGATATCGCGAGGTCGATAACGTTTCGCCTTTCGTCGCGTTGTTTCGTCGCTTCTTTCGTTCGTCCTGCTTATTAGTTCGCGAAGGAAGCTCGATCGTACCTCTGAGTTTTGTATAAACGAGCCGTTGGATTTCGTTCGACAAGGGAAAGAAATATCGCGACGTTTCGAGCGGCGTTCCATCGTTATTACGAAGGAAACGAGGGGCGAGGGATGAAACCATTTAATTCGGCGATTTAAATAAATTATTTCGATTACCGCGGATCTTCCATCGCTCCATCGACGATTTTGAATTATTTATTGGTGCGTTGTACGATCATCGCGAATGAAAAAATTAATGGAGATTTTTTATCGTTGCCATAGCCCCTCTGCGCGGATCTCATCCGCGGATGTAGAATAAATGGAATAAAGATTTCAGCACGACGCTAGTTTTTTTTTGTACAATTTTAGAAACAACATTTTGAAATGTAATAAATTATTTTCATCAGAGCAGCACAAGAAGAAGTCTTTAAAAATTTAAATATCGCGAATGAGACCCAACGTTTAAATTTCTGAATCGGCTCGAAGCCGGTCGACCTCGACTTATCTTTCGATTTCCGCGTTTTTCACGTCGCTTCGGCTCTCTCGTAAGACGGGAAACTATCGTGTAAAGTTACAACTTGTTCCCGATCGAGTTTCATTAGGTGCGCACCGCTGGACACACGATGGCGTTCTCAATTAACGCGCGTTCGACTGCAAATGTTAACTCGATGAAACCGAAGCCGCTGGCGCGTCCAACCTCAACGGACCTCGTCGAGTAACGATACGTTTCGTCGTGTTTGGAGATTTTTCATAAAACAAGAAAAATCGATTCTTTGTGAATCGTGGGATTGCCTGGACGCGTTAAAGCAAATACATCCGCAGTGAATAAAGGTCAACTGTAAAGCAGATATTCGATCGGTTGACATTTTTTCTCCTCGATTCCCTTTACGAAGTGTACATATATACATTGCGTGTGAATCGTATGCACGTGTATACGTATCAAGCTTGTACGTACACTACTCACCAGTCGGTACCGATCGAAAACACGTTTCACGATATAATTCGTTTGGGCGAATTGCTTTATCGAGGTCGTTAGTACTCATTACAAGCGCTACATTTAGCGAGAAACGCTCGTTCGACGCGCGAAGTTCATACGATTGCGTTGGCACAAATTTCATTTTAATTTAAACATTTTATCCATGGCAAAGAGCAAAGTTTAATCGTGTAATTTTTCTCCTCCTCTCCTCGCTTTCGCCCGAAAAAAAACACACGTTTCACCAATGTAATCCGCTAGATTGCACCTTCGATATTTTCGCATATCCGTTAACACGTCCGCGAATCGCCGAGTGGAGCCGCGGTTCGTGAGCGCGCGATCCTCCCCTCTTAATTAGGATGAGAAGCGTGACGTGGATGACGTGCGTATACGCAAGTACTCGTTTGGCGCGAACTTGACTATTTCGTATCGCAGACTCGTTGTACGCGAGTGCGTACTGTAAATGCGCAGTGACGCGATATCGGAGGAAAGCGCTACAATGGCTGCGCCAGACAGAGACTCCCACCTCTTTGTTCGAGCTGCATTCCAAAAATGTGGCATGCGTTCTTTCTTCGCTCAAACGCGTAAGTACGAGTTCCAACGAAGAAATGCAAGAAGAGAAACGAGTTGAGTGTCCACATTGAGTCGTTTTGTAGTTTGGCGTCGACTCGGTCGCAGAAATTCAAAAAGTCTCAGTTCGGCTAAAAAAAAAGTGAAACGTCGAAATCTGTGTTAAAGGTACCTCGATCGATGCTTCTGCAGGGTGTAAACGTTCTAGAGGCACGCACCTGCATTGCATGTGACTTTTTGTGCGAGTGCGAACGTTGAGCGTTGAGTTTTCGTAGTAACCGCAACAAACAAACTGTGGGTATATATGTATGTATGTATGTACGTATATTGTAGTTTTGTAATCTGACGTGGCCAGGAAACGAAAAACAAGTTAGTAAAAACTGACGTTTGACGTTGAATGCGTTAATTAGAATTAGTATTTGTTGTTACTATTTCTGTTATAATAAAATCTTCCATATATTATTCGACTGATTGTCTCCTGCTCAATAATCCCATCTAATCATCAATAATATGTTACAACTAATATACGTTAATAGTCACTACACTTCGACGATGCCTATAGATCTATTGTACGCACGAAAGCGTATATTGTCCTTATTTCGTCGCCTTTATCGATGATTGACCGTAATAATAAGCGGATCCACGATGGCGATCATCGTCACGCGAGGAACCATAAACCTGTTTACTCTCATCCCTATGATTAGCAGCAATGTTTCGTTTAACCTCGATCACTCGGAGTCAAAGTCTCGTTTCAACCTGCTCGAAATTTGTGTCGGGCTAATTTTCGAGATGCGATTTCACGCGAATCCTACAAAAATTTGCATTTGTTAATTTATTTATTTATTTATTTATTTCAGCTTAAAGAGCGTCGACCTCTCGAGTTCATCCTCTCCTTGGCTCGATATCAAAGCGAAGGACGATCTGACGAGAAAGAATCTCATCCGGTCGCGATTCGAATCGTTTTTCGAATTCGGTTTCGCGTTGGCCGTGAACGTCGTTAAGGGACGAAGTGGACGCTTTCACGCGACTCTCGTTTCCACTAAATCACAAACTTGGCGAGAAATATTTTATAATTAATGTCAAAGCTCATAATTAAATTTCGCGTGGAGCGCGCGCGTACGTAGGTACGCGTAAACGTGCATCTCGCAACTATTCATTACTCGTATTAATTTCATTTATCTCGCGTATACCGGATTTATATTGAAATTTGCTCGAGGTAATCGCAACCTCGTACGACGGTTTTTAGTCGTTCAATGGACGATCGGAAAATACGAGCGCGTTGCGCGCACCTTCCTTCGGCGTCGCGAGTAACGGCATCGAGTTATTGCGTTCATTTGACCCGGCCACTGTTATATCGCGGCAAGCCGACGAGCTCCTTCGATTAAGTAACTACGGATTAGCATGCTGTACGAGAATCGATAGAATCGCGAGGTTATCACCATTTAGCGCAGTGAATCGAGCTTCGCGCTAAGGCGTAAGAATTCCAAAAGAAAAATGTATTTCTGTTATCGACCTTTTTCTTTCTCTTCTTCTTCTACTTAATGCCGATGTAAATTCCATGCAAATGTTCTCATCTCGAAAATTTATAGTGCAATTCCACGATCGATCGTTCCTATCGACTCGTTCGAAGTCCGTCGTACGCGCGAGCACGATAGACGCTTCGATTGCTCCTTGGCTGACTAGTGCGCGACGGAACTACTTCGCGAGTAGAGCGGACCTCTCTTCGTTCCGACGCAAGAAAAAAAAACCCGTTGTTCGAACGACAAAATGGACGAGGGCAAAACTCCGAGTCGGAGTAACGTTTCACGACGAGAATAAGAAACGAAGTAACCGGAATTCGTTCGTCCATAGGAAGGCGGATTCCTCGGTAACGCTTATCCGCGACGTTGATCTTTAACGATGGAGAGACTGCGCGACTCGTAATTCCTGCTTCCACATTTCGCCTCTTTTACGAAGGATTATAAAATCTTGAAAGCGTCGGCGGAGCTCACGGTGGATCACGTGAACGAGGTCTCGACGAATAATCACAGTGGCAGGACGATAGTTAACCGTGAGAATCCGGCTTTAACGACGATTCGTCACGGAAACTGGTGGCAACGAGAAGCGGAATCGCGAAAGGTGTGGGCGATTCGTTTATGTAGGCGTGCGCGCTCGCCGTGCTTCTACGAATACACAGAAACACAGGGAGGCTCGAGCATATCCATCCGTTTGAAGGACGTATACGTTACTTCGCCGTGCGTTTCTCGGGCGCAACGACGACAACGATGATGCAAGACCTTCAACCTTCGACCTACCGGCGAAGCCACCGCGAAAAGTTGATCGCGTGCTCCTCGACCAATGGCGATACGATCGTGCCTTTCGATCGCGCCTCCCCACGTCACGAAGGATAGATTTTGTCTCGCGCGAACGTGGCCGCGCGCTCGTCTCCCCCCTCCCGCCGTTTCGGCCCTGCATGGAAAGTAACACGCCGCGATTGAATAAATTAATATTTAAGTGCTCGACCTGACCTCCGAATTTTTTTTTCCTTCCCTCGCGATACGAATCCTTGAACGTTCCTTCCTATCTTTTGCATATTATCGAGCCGCGCGACACGTCGTGGAATTTATTGCTTCGCGCGCCATCCACGATCGCGCTCGATTCTATTTTTATTTTTTTTATTTCGTCGATAAATCGTATTTACGCTCCGCGAACGCGAATTTCTACTTACGTTGCGCGAATTCATTGTTTTAACGTTGCGATATTTATCGCACGGGGCGTAATATTTAATCGGCTAATTAAATGGCATTGATTCGGCGTTATCGGTGAAAAATTAATACGATTCGCGCAAATGCGCGAAGTAATCGCCGTACGTACCGTAGTATCCGAGAAATTTTTCGAAAGAGCGTTTCGAGATTAAGTGTTTCGTTAAGCGTCTAAAGGGAAAAGAAGGGAAAAGGCAGGCGATTGGAAAGGACCGGGCAGAAAGAAACAGTTAAACATTGCGCAGGAAAGATGTAGCACAGAAATGTGCTCGAAGAAGTATTATTCCTTGTCCATACTTTAAATAAATTTATCCTTTAGATCCTCGACGTTTAGAGAAAAGATTTTATCCTTATTCCTCGATCAATCGAATAACTATAATCATATTATTTCTACGTGGACGAATAAGTGGAAATGGTGAATAGGAAAGCGAATTTCCTCCTGTCGGAGGAGAAGACGTCGCCAAAATTCGCTTTTCGAGGTGTTCCTTAAACGGAGTGATCAAAATTAAATCGTTCGATCGCGACAAAGCTTTATCGATTCTCTGTATCGAAATGCTTTGTAACGTCGAATCGTTAGTACGCGATGCAAAGGGTGAAAAAGGAAGGAAAGAACGAGATAAGACCGCGACTGCATGCGAACTGCATCGTCGAAGGCCGGTGGTTCGCTCCTATCGTTTCCCTTTCCCATTCCCGACACATTTTTCCGACCGTCTCGTAGGAGGTTAAATTGTTCGACGGCGACTGCGACTGGCAGCTAACCGCACGATGTACCGCACCCGTAGCCTCGTTTAACGGCTATATCGGCTGTTAATTACAGGAGCAAGGCGATCGCGCCTTCCTCGTAGCTACGTATGCGCGAGGCAACGTCTGCCTCGTTTCGAGGTAATTCGATTTTGACTTCGATTTCGAATTTCCTCGAATTCGTATTCGCGGTCGACCACGAGGAGGAACGTTTTCCTTGCGAGGAGACGACTACGCCGCCGTCTGGCTGTCGTTAATATTCCAACGTCCTAGTCACCACGGTACGCGAGGTACTATTTAAAGTACGATAAAAAGTAGTTCCACGAGCATCGCGATTCGAGAATTTAATTCAGTGACGTAGTAGTCGGACGACGCCATATCGTACGCTCCGCAAAGGAAATAAAGGATGAAAATGTAAGTGGAGGAGCGGAGGCATAATTAGCTCGCGATTTTTTGCCAATTATAAATTCCGTCGTTAACACGAAACTATACTGTAGAGTATAAACTGTACTAGAGATACGAAAAATTGAATCGATGTCGAGTGACAGCATCGCAGCGTTTCGCGACGAAAAATACGGCAACGAGAAACGTCGGAACAATTTGTTCTCTCGATTCGAAGGTTAACAACGACGACGTGCTATCGTGAGCGCGATTCATGGCGAACGATCAAGCCGACGACTTTCCCGGACGATTCGACGCGAAAGCGTGACCGTTAGTGCGTAGAATTCCGTCGGCTTTTAGCTCGGGTTAAGTGAGATTAAACGAGAATTCGGTGGGTGAGAAACTCGGGAAATCACGATGAAATCGAGGGTTATGCGCGTCGCTGCGAACAACGATGCATTCTTCTCCGCGTCCACTGCTCGCCTCCTATCCGACGACGATTCGGTTCGTTTTCGTTACTCTGCCTATAATCCGTTTGGCTTGATTGCGATTTCGGCGCGTAGTCACAAAAGAAAGGGAGAAGGAAAGAGCGAGAAAGGGAGTGTAATAAGCACTTCGAAAACGAGCGTTTACGGACGATCGCAAAGTGAAGGAAAAAGAAGACCGACGCGTGGACAAAACGAGTAACGCGATGAACTGATGTTTGCGCGGTATTCTGAGTAGCGTGCGAACGACAAAGCGTACGATCGTCGCAAAACATTATTGTTACGCAAATCTCTGTCTCCTCGAATTTCGCGAATTTCGATAATATTATTGTCGTTCGTGTATCGAGAAATTTATAACAGCGAAACGTCGTTTAATTGAACGTCACGATATTCGTATTAATGTAATCCAGGTAAATGAAACATTTTTACGCGCGTTATTCGATGGAAATATCGAATGGGAGCCATCGAGCGTACGTTGAGTATCGATGGATTGATAAAAAAAAAAAAAGATCAAGAGAAAATCGTAATAAAACGAACAGCAAAGCAATTCGAGTCAATTACGAGCGTCGAAAAAGTTCGAACTGGTCGGTAACGCACGAAATATCGAGAGACTTTGGCGTAAAGGAAAATGGAAAAAGCGTCGTTACGCGACGAATACACTCGCAAATTACTCCGAAGGGAAAGGACATTTTTCGTTCGATCGTACGGCAAACACGATATCGAAATTAATCCAGTAACGATCGGCGCACCGTGGCCCACTGTTTCGAAGGAATCCCAGAAACGAGGCGTTAAAACCGTGGCCGGATGGCACGCTTGACTTCTCCTTTCTGGAAGAGCGAATTCTGACGAATCGAGATCACGAGAATTCGGACGAGCGACATCAAAGGCGGCCGAAAGACGAATCGGACGTCCACGACGAATAGAGCCGCCCTCTTGCCTTCTTCGATCGAGTATCCTCTTATTTACCCGACGCTTCTGATTACACGTCGCGCGATAGAAGAAGCAACGAAAACGTGCCACAAGACGGGGTGAAACTGAAACTAAGAGGTGGAGAATCGCGTATTCGCTCGATGTATCACGTCGGCTGACAAGTTCCCGGTCGAAAAATAATGCCCGATAATGTAAAATAAAATCTACGCGTTTCTTCGATATCTTCGGAGCGTCAGCTATCTTTTGCATCTTCACTTTACGATTTGTCAAAACAATTTTCTGGACTTTTTTGATGTTTTCCGATGTATCGCCTCTTTTGTGCGATCAGAGCGTGACGCATCATCGGTGTTCGTACGACCACGTTTAAATTCAGCAAACCAGTCGATAATGGTCGATATTTCCTGGTGCGGAGTCCGAATAACACTTATCAAGCCAAGCTATCGTCTCGACGGTATTTTTTCCCATGAAAAAGCAATGTTTCATCGCACACGAAATTCTTTCGTTTCACTAATACCACTGTAACTTTCGAACCAAACGTTAGATCGTCATCGGGAGACGAGCGTTACGTCGTCAGACTGGTTCCAGACGCGCGAAGAGATCCTTCGATAACGATCTTACGCGCTTCGAACTCGAGATGCGGCTCTCGAATGGTCGCGACAGAATCGAGCCTCGAGGAGTGAAAAAATGACGAAAAAAAAAATAAATAAAAAAATAGAATAAAATAAAAGAAATCAGTCGTGACCATCGTAACGCAAGGAACTGGAGCGTCGATCGATAGGGTGGAAATCTCGAAATTACATCCGCATCGGTGAACCGTGAGGCTGGTTTGCGGGTTGATCCCGCGCGCGCCAACCGAATCCGCTGGTGCGTTTCCTTCGACGGACGCATCAAAGGCATAATAAAATGAGACTCGACGCCTGCTACCGTGGTGCATCGTTGGTCATCGATCGAACTCCATCGAGGTTAGATCCGGTCGGTATATCGGAGAGTAGTCCGCGGTAGTTCCCGATGGAATTTCCGCGCAACGCGTTACGTCGTACCGTCGCTACAATTAGCGCGCCACGATATACTTAGGCATCGCCTGTATTCGCGCGAGTTCGGTCGAACGGTTTCAATCGATGCCGCCTCGTTTTTCCGCCTCGCAGTTTCCGACCGCCACGCATCGCCGGGTAACGATCAAATCGAAGGAGAAGTCGACGTTCTTCTTTCTCCGCTGGAGGTATTTCGTCCTGGGAAATCCAATTAAGGAACTTGATTCGCTTTCCTCGGCTTGGCTGTTTGGCGAGACCAACACCGAGAGAAATCGCGCTGCGCGTTCGTTGCCGCTTTTATGACGTTTCTACGAGTTAAAAGAGAGAGAGAGAGGGGGGGGGGAGGATTTATGTGCTTTTTATTTCGATCGATCGCGAGAATTTCTCACGAAGACGATTTTTGTCCGGATCGAAGGGAATTATCGTCGATTAAATCGAAAGAAAGGATCTCTGTCCTTCTCGTGAAATCGCATGAATTTCAATCCACGCTCGCCCTGTCTCTCATCCGTTCGTTCCTCGACGTTGACGTATCCGGCCTGCGTGACCATCGCTGCAACCTGCATTCGATGCACGGAAGAAGGCCGCGCGTGCAGCGTCGATAGAACGCGCGAACGAAGACGAGCAGCACGTAGCGCGGCCACGTAAATGTCGGAAAGAGAGAGAGAGAGAGAGAGAGAGA
>JAITYT010000412.1:1360653-1384610 GCA_025433975.1 Liostenogaster flavolineata
GAAAGCGGATAGAAGACCGAGTCTCTCTCCTCTCCTCTCTTCTCCTCGTACACCGTCCTCACGCTCTCCGTAACTTTCAGCCAAGTTACTCACCCTAGCCAGCGTACGTCGAAAACAACGACGAGAGAGTCGAAAAGAAAAAGAGGGAGAAAGGGGGATGGGAAAAAACGCGGACGAAAGGCACGAGACAAGGAGCGTAATTTCGTACGCGGGGTAAAAGAGAGGCGAAAAATAAAAAAGCCGAGAGGAAAGGACGAAGAGGGTTCGAGCGGAAAGCTTACCGAGAGAGCCCGTTAAATCCGAATCCTCAGTTTCTTCTCTATTTGGGGTGTGGTTCTTCTCCTTCGCGCGTACGGGCGGGGCCCCACGGGATTAAGGACTACTTCGGACTTGGCTGGTATTCGAGAAGCTCGCGAGCGTGCGTTCCTGTTGTCGGTGGCCTTCTTGGTGCTTCTTTCTTCCTAGGGTGCACTTCGACGTTTCGCAGAGACGCGCGACTATTCTTCCCGTGCGAAAGAGGAAGAAGGCGGAAGAAAGACAGCGAGAGTGAGAGAGAGAGAGAGATTAAGGGCGGAAGGGAAGAAACCACGAGAAAACGACGAAGACAAAGCGAAGGAACGGAAGGTGGCCGAAAAGAGTGTCAGAAGGAGGAGGAGGAGGAGGGAGAAGGACGAAACTCGTCTTCACTGGCGTTCGATGCCACACGTACGCGCGGTGACGTAGCTACGTCAGTCGTCCGTGTGTTTTCCTGTCTTTAAGTGGGTGTGCACGTGTCCTAGGCGGAGGCGCGCGCGCGCGCTCGCGCCTTTCCCCGAGACGAACGCGCGCGTAGAGAGGCACGTACGCGCTCGCGTCTCTACGCGATCGAACGGAGAGGAGAAGCGGAGGATCGTCGAGAAAGAAACGACGGCGGGGGATCGAAGGGGGTCGGTACGAGGTGCTGCCTTCGCTAGGACATTTTTTCGTAGCCGAGTTCTCGACCGCCTCGGACAGGGGGAGGGAGGAGGAGGGAGAGGAGGGACAAGGACGCACCGCCCGCACCTCGCGCTACCCTCTTGACGGACGCAAGAGGCGGGTTCGCGTCGGTCGTCAGTCGCGCGACATCGCGTCGCCGTACGTCGCCCTGTCTGCCAACTTTTCTCCTTGATCCTCGTCAGGATTTCCCTCGTCTCGGCATCGACGGGATCGTCCGCGGCACTGGCGTCGCGACGCTGCGAGCTACGCGCCGCTGACGACGACGACGAGGACGACGACGTCGCTCGACTCGCGCCGCCACGGTAAACCGTGCCGCGCGCGTTATTCGCGACCTTCGGCCGCGACCTTCGAGATCGATCGAGCCACCGACGCAGCAGGAACGTCGCTCGTCCTTGACGCGGCGAGAGAACTCGCCGAGCGTGCGACTTGCCGCGTCACTGCGCTCGACGCAGTGTCGCGCGACGCACCGCGAGGACGATCGCCCTCGCCTCGTCTCGCTTCACCTCGATATTACTACTCGTTCTTCTTCCGATCCTTCTCTCTCTCTCTCTCTCTCTCTCTCCTTTTCCTTCTATTCGTCGTCCTCGTCGTCGTCGTCTTCTTCTTCTTCCTCTTCTTCCTCGCCAACTACGCGAGCACCTTTCACGCCGGAGAGCAACGACAGCTTGAGAAACGAAGGGGGAAAGAGCGCGTAACTCGTTCGACCAAGAGAGACGAACGAATGGCCGTGCGGAGGGGAGCACGCGCAAGAGAAAGAGAGATGGAGAGATATAGAAAGAGAGAGAGAGAGAGAGAGAGAAAGACGCAACGTGGTGACGGCGCGTTACGATGCGCTACGAACACTCGCTTGCACGACGTTGTCGCGATGCGTTTCCAACGACGTTCGCCGTCTCTCTCGCACCACTAGCTTCTTCCTCGGTCCGTCCTTGTCTCTCCTTCTCTATCAACTACACCCTTGGTACTACTACTATCGGATATTCACAGCACAAAATCACGATATCACGACGAGGCGTTCCACCTTCTTCCAGGAGGTCGTCGACGACCTACCACCGACCATCAGCAGCGCGTTCTCACCGTTGCTGCATCGCCGCGTTGCAAAACGCGAGGAACGCGAACTACGTGACGCGACGATCACTGGCGGCGACGATGTTGCTTACGGTTGTGATGGTGGTGGTGGTGGTGGTGCTGCTGCTGCTGCTGCTTCCACGAGCACCGAGAACGTCGAGCTGCCGCTTGCCCGGCGGTGGTGCGCGCCGCCATGACACACGCGATCTTCTTCTTCGTTCCTCCGCTGGCGATCGCTCCCCACCCCCTCCCGCGCCGCCACCCCAGGCCGCGTCCTCCGCGCGCGCGCCTACCCCCTCGGCACCACCACCACCACCACCACCACCACCGCGGCCCCACCAAGGCGATATTGATCGGGCGGAAGGGCGGTTGCCAGGAGCGTGGAGGAGCGTCGAGGAGCCCCGCGCGCTCTTTCTTGCCTCACGGTCTCGTCTGTCGCCCCGAGCTTCGCACCGCTTCTTTTTCATCCGTTCCTACGGTTATCTATCCGTTCACCCGTCCGTCTATCAATCTTTCTCGCTCGCTCGCTCGAAAGGAAGCTCCTACAGCGGCCGGGAAATCAAAGACTTCTCTCGTCGTGGCCGCGTAACGCGACGATCCAGCCGGAGGGACCGTTCGACGTTTTTCGTTGGAAATCGCGCGGAGAGCGGAGCGATCTCGAGGAAGAGATCGCTTTTTTTTCAAAGTTTCTTCGATCTTTCTCGGTCGCGAGGGCGAGTGGCGAGATGGTCGCTCGAGACGTCGTCCTTGTCCGGCGATTTGGTCGATGCGATTCCGCCGAACCGCACGTGGAACACCGCGTGCCGGCGAAGCATCGAGCATCTCGGCTTCTTGCCCGCTCGAACTTCGTACTTTCGGTTTTGCCAGCCGCAAATATGGACCCCGATACGGTTCCTCCGTATTCGCGGGAACGTCGAGGAATTGCCGATCGAGAATTCCCGGCGCGACTCGGCCTCTTCTTCCTTTCTCACCCCCTCGGAGAAGAAAGGAAAAGGGATGGGATGAAAAGAAGAAGAAAAGAAAAGAAAAAAAAAAAATACGTCAACCACGCGATTAAGTCGTTGGTTAAATTGACGGGAGCGCCGATAAAGGATTAAAAGCGCGAGTTTCCGATCGCGATCAAAGCCGACCTGTTTTCCCTCGTACTTCGTCGCGTGATACTCTCGTGCGAAGCTAGCTGCTTTTGAGTTTCGCGTAGATCGATATCTTTCTCCTCGGAAAAGATCGAACGATTCTTACTTGGAGTTGGACAAAAATTTCGTCGTTGGGAGAACGCGTTAGGCCGATTTTTCCACAACAAAGCTCGCTGCTCAACATTTTATGCGATGGCCGGCCTCGTGCGGTGGCATATGCGCGCATTTCGCCATCGATCGTTCGACGACGACTCTGGGAAGAACTCGAATCGCTCGAGCGCGGTAACGATCTTTCGTCTCTGCCGAAATATTTCAGCAATATTTTTCGAGCGTGTAAGATCGACGAAAAGATCGTTACGCGTTTCGATAGGCCGCGTTCCGTAACAAGAGGCGCCTTAAAGTTTGCCAGCGAGTTTGGTACTCGATGCAAGCGGATGGAACACGAAGCCGATCCGCGACGACGACGACGAGAGCGATGCGTGGAATTGTTTCGAGTGCTTCGAAGGAAGCGAGAACTTTTGCAAGAGAACGGTATCCCTCGTCAGAACGCGGCGTTTTCCTTTGGTACTTCGACGAGTTCCGAACGCGGTCGAGCAGCTTGAGGTTCGCGCGAACGAAAATGACGCGCTCTTCGAGTTCTTTTTCTTCATTTCTTGTTCTTATAACATTTAATAATTTTTATGATCTTTATTTCTTATTTTTGGCTAAATATTTCACGGCGAACGAAAAAGTCGCAGCTTCGATGGAAGATGAAGGAAATATTCGCTGATTCAAGGTACATTTGACGCTGTACGATCGATGTACACTCATTTCGAAATTTCGTAACAATTTGAACGATCGCATTTCCGTATTAAAATTTAAACGAGAGAATCGCGTACGCGAACGCAAAGACGCTGATAAATAATTATTTAGCGAAGTATCGACATCCATCGAATCGTGTAACGTTGTTTCCGTACTTGTTAATTCAAGTAACGCAAGTAATTGGAATACGAGCGTTAATCGGCGTAATAATCAGCGACGGCGATTCCGCGGAAGCTAATAAAAATATCACGATGCGTTCGTATGTGATAAATTGGAATTAAAAAGGGCGAGCGAAAACCACTCGATAAAACGAGACCTTTTGGATTAGACTCCGACGAAACGAACATCCAATAAACGTTTCCATCCGTCGAAGGCTATTTGCCTTTACGGCCAATCAAATATCAAAGAACATTAATCAAAAGCCGCGTAACGTTAAGTTCCTTTCCAAAAAGAAGCGGCTCGTTCGAGCCATTAGGGTACGCTGTGCGATACGACGCGTTCCTCCTAGTCGTTAATACGATAAAATTCGGTAGGATAGAGTAGACGAAGAACGGGAGAAAAATAGATAATAATAGGGATGAGAGGCGGCACGAGGCTGGCTCAGGTAACTTTTAACACCTGATCCCTCGGTTCTTGCCAGACACCGGCCTCGCCGTTAATCAACTGACGTTTCGCCTCGTGTATCCAAGAGCCACGGAAAGCCGGCCGGCTTTGGTCCGCGCCGCGATTAAGCGAATCCTTTGCGCGACTCCCTAAATAACACACCGAACACATCGCGCAACCACGTATCCGACGAGTCGCCGGCCCCGTCGCAATCCAACGAACATCGACGAATTTTTCCTAAGTAATTTTCACTCGCGTAACTCGCAGCCTTTTCGAGTTTTCCCTTGCCTGTCCGTGATTCGTCGTCGGACGATTAAATTTTAAATCATCTCGGAATTACTGGCGCGCCTCGAGTTTACGGCGTTGCGATCGATAAAGAAAACGACGGCTCTCCTCTCGTTCATTCGAGCGCGTCCCATGGATTCGAGTTAAATCGTGCAAATTGCACGGTACGTGCGTCCCGCGATCAACAGCTCCGATGGCGAAAATTTCGAGCGCGGCGTGTTCGCGGTGAAGCGACCGATTATGCGTAGGCGATACAAAAGTGTTGACATTGACTGCATAGTCGTTACTGGAGCGCGCCGATTGCGCCTACGCGTACGCAAAGTTAATTAACATCGCAATAGCGTGCCGGAATGCAAATGCACTACGGACGATTATACCCGTTCATAGAGCGGTACGACGATTATGTTTCCGCATGATTTTACTCGCTTTCCCTGGCGCACACACCTTCCCGAAACTTTGAGTACGCTCTCCTTTCGTTTATCATCGACTACGGGCTCCGGATCGAGCCTTCTTTTCGTTCATTTTTTCTCCCTTTTTCTCCTAGTTTCACTCGGCGAAATCGAAATTCGAAACTTACCTCGTACGTGTACGCGACGTGATCCACGGTATCTCCTCGGGATCTGAAAGAGAAAGAGATACAACGAGGTTACTTCGAGTTACGCGATTGCTAGGAACACGCTCGAACTTTCGCAATTTACAGCTGAGAAGATTCTAGGTAAGTGCGATCGTGTAATCGTGGTAGTGAAGGAGACGGGTACCGTTGGGTCAAGG
This sequence comes from Liostenogaster flavolineata, assembly GCA_025433975.1. Lineage (NCBI taxonomy): Eukaryota > Metazoa > Arthropoda > Insecta > Hymenoptera > Vespidae > Liostenogaster > Liostenogaster flavolineata. Next base: position 1,366,287 of record JAITYT010000412.1, read on the forward strand.
AGAAGGACGGAGCTACCCCGAACAAAGATCGCATTCGGGAGAAAGAAGAAAGACGGAGGATCTCATGGTGGAGTAAACTGGTATGGAGCGGGTAGAGACAGGAGGGGAGCGAGGTAACAACGACGATGACAACGCGCGACGAGGAACAGGGGCGAAAGTAACTCCCAGTGACGAGAGATTCCTTTGACTCGATTCCCTCTTCCTCCTTCTTCTTCTCCTCTCCGAACGATCAAACAAAAAAGGAAGAAAGAAAGAGTTCGACCGAACGAAGATTTAATCGAAAATAATCATCTATCCGTCACCTTCTTCTACCAATTGGTCCTTGCTACCTCCCTCGCCTTCCTACCAGTGACAATGAAAACGATACTACGAATAAAAGCTGAAAAGAAATCGTTCTATCTCGAACTGGCAATTCTTTTTTTAATTTTTGGCCGGATAAGTTATATACTAGGGAGACTAACGAGTAATCAAAGTGGCTATAAACATTTATTTGTTAAGGAAATTTTAAATACTAATCGACAAAATAATTTCCATCATTTTCTAACACTTCTTGCCAGTGTAAAGGCGGTTGTTCGATCGTCCTTCTTAAAAAATCTATGCAACTTTGACTTTATACCTAATATATGCACATTTTTGGCGCCGAGTGGCGTACATAAAAGTCGTGGCAGCTAACGCGTTAAATATTTCAGAGAATTAACAGATAATTCGATTGGAATCTTGAAAACGAGATAAATCGTCGAGTTGAACGGACATCTTCGACGTATTTTTCCCGTGAATTCCTGTCTTCCAGTTTGAGAGCTGAACACTTAGTCGCGACTCGCGACCAACGATACATCGATAAGCGCGCAACGTCGGAGACCGATAAAAATTTCGTCGAGGCCGTAACGAGCTTACGTAACCGTTTGACAAATTAACGAGCATCCTCTTCGGGCCGCAAAAACGCCTTGCCAAATGGCAGCCTCGATTTCCAAGTGTAACCGTGCCTGGAGGCCGAGGTCGAGGGTCCGAAAGAAATCGCGCATCCGTTCCATCGGCATTCCGGCGTTACCGCGAGCGTTAATGGCGTTTCTTTCGATAGCGGCGGATGGTGGAAGGAAGAGGAAGAGGAGGAGGGGCCGGACGGGTACGGAGGAGACGTCGACGACGGTAGCTCGGGGTGGCACGGTCGATATACTTGTCACAGCCGCGTTATGCTGAGTCGTTAGAAGGGAAAGAGCAAAGGAAGAGCGTGACGTGGTGGAAAGGGTATCGGTACGAGACCGCAAAGCGGAAAGAGAAGCGCAAGAAGATGATCGCCATCGTTAAATCTTATGTCTGAACGGACCGAGTCCCACCGTCCGTCGCTCCAGCCTCCTCGTCCCTCGTATGACAGATTCGTAAAAAGGCGGAAGCTTCTCGGTTCACGACCATTAAGAATTCTTTCAAACGACAGTGGATAAACGCGGGATAAATATATCTGCAAGATAACGGATTTCACGTGGGACGTGTTTTTCCCGTAACTTCGAAATATTCCTCTTCTTATCGTGAGATGGGCATCGCGACGTTATATTTATATTATACGTACGAAGAGAATCAATCGTGATCGAAACGCAAAAAGAAGAAGAAAAAAAATTATTCGAGATATCGATAAAAACGTCTACCACCGTTTTCCCAGTAAAAATTTCACTCTCTTGACATTTTCCAACGATTTTCCATCGCGTCTTGCGACAAATTGAACGGACAGATTCGATCGCGACGAAAAAATGTCGAAACGATTTTTTGATTCGAAACGCAACGGCGCTCAATTTTCTTCTCGTCCATTTGAACGTTGCTGCTTGGCGCTCGACGTCGCTTGATTCGAGTGGAGAGTTTTTTTTCCAGTACCGAGCACACGATTTTTCCGACAATTTTTCCAGGAGGCTTCCTCTCGCCCGCTACTTTTTATCGAGAGATATCGTCGATATCGTGAAAATTCGACTTGCCTCCTGTCGACTCGCGAAGGCGTTCAACCTCTGCTCGCTCGAATCAACGATTCGTACTCCTATCGCGGACCGACTGATTTCATTAGCTGCTTCGCAGTTCGTGACGCGATTACATCATGAACTCCGTACTTTATTTGCTTCCGATTCGTTAATGTTGGAATTACCAAGCAAGACCGACTCGATCGAGAGGGCAATCCGACGGAAATTATTTATTTTCAATTCGATTTTCGATCGCGTCGTCGAGCTCTCGCATTAAATGTAATCTTAACCGCTCGGTACGTTGCGGTTATTTTCGTTGAAATAGAGCACCATCCGGTTAGAAATTCTACCCATAAATCGGTAAATAGCCACGTCCAACGAATCGCTCAACGTGAACATAAAGAAAACCAATATATTTTATGGCTATCTCTAAAGTTCCAGTCTTCGGGTCGGGTTTCGGAGGAACTGCCCATTACCGAGGTTCGTGACTCGGTTAAACACGACGGAAAATGTTGCTCTGTTTTAGTCAGCCGCTCCTTCATCTCCGTATGTTAACAGCCCGCATTTGTTCCTTCGTTCATTCGTTATCTACGTATCGTTCGTCCGCCTGCGAATTCGTGACACTTTCTCCTAAAGCGTCTGACGAGATCAAAAGGTTTTTTTTCTCCAAAAGAAACGTACGACGAGGCTCATCCACCATCGTGGAAAAAAAACGCTAATATTTAACCAGAGAAGATCTTTTTTGTATCGCCACGAATTCGTGCCGTTACCAGCTTGGAAATGTGTTCGTACCTTAAAGGAGATCAGCTTCTAAACATCGTGGCGAACTTTAAGTAAACGTTCGCCGTAATTTAGGACGAAGGACGCTTCGTCCTCTTCTTTCCATCGATCCGACTTCGAGTCGAGACTCGTTAAAGATCAATAAATTCATTAATCCAATCTCGAAATTTCTCTATTTTTATCACCGCGAACACTATGCACGTGAAAATGTCGAACTCGTCGAACGCGTGTTAGAGTAGCGCTTCGTCGATAAGTCGTTCTTTTTCCTCCTTTTGGCCTTCCTCGTGAAAAATCGAGAAGAAAGAGCGAATGAGAGAAGAGAGGAAGGGAAACACCCTTTTCGGTTATTAGCCTTCACCCTCGTTGCGCGAAGCTTCGAAATTGATCTCGAGCCATACGCGCAGACCGTGGCCACGATAGGAGGAAGAGAATTCTCGTCGAAAGCAAAGGAAGTCGCTCTCCCCTTGAAACTCTCGTCAAATTCACGAAATTGCAAATTCTTATCTAATCGAGCGATCTCTCGTTCGTTCGATGGAGTGCGAGCGCAACGAATCGCGCTCCACCGCGAAGAAATCTCGAAACGAAGATCTCCCATTTGCATGGGAGGTAACTCGAACGATTCGTTCTCAAGTTGTCGAGACTTTTACGAATTACGTCAATTTATTTGGAGTAGCAAGAATCCCGAGATACAGTTGCTACAAATTTAAAAGAAATTTTCTTCTTTCGCTATCGAACGATAGGCAGGAGGAACACGCGATCTTTCTAATGGATTTTGTCCTTTGCGTTCTCGCGATTCGTTAACAAGAGCGTAACTCTCGAAATTCAAATTAATTTGGTATTACATCGAAAAATATCCCCTTTCGTTCCGAAAAAACATCGACGTCGTATTTAAACGCGAAAAGAGATTACTCGTCAGCGTAATAGAAGTCAGCCGGAAGGTATCCTTTCATCGAACAAAGATACATATCGATTCGCTTTCACCGATAACTGATTTTAACGTGCGATGACGTGTCGCCATTGTTCATTTTAATTAACTCTTAAAGTTTTATCCTTCGGCGTATGCGTCCCTCGAGGCAATTTTAATGCGAATTAATATTGCACACGTCCGTGTAAAATTTTATTACTCCCCTAGGAGACTGTTTTCCGAGCCGAGTATGACTTTAATTCCATCCGTACAGCCAGCCAACCAGCCAACCAGCCAACGAACCGACCGTCCAGTCATCCTGCCTGCCAGCCAGCCATCCAATACGTATATACGCGTAGCTACGGTAAAAATCAAACACGTACGATATTAACTCGCTATTGGTCCGCAGTTGAAAATTCAATTTAAAGTTAAAGATCGATATAACGTGTGCGCGTCTATGCGCGCGCATCATCACCGTCGAGAACTTTCTCCATTTCGCGGATTCTTATTTATTCATAATGCGGCGACGAATGCGTTCCTCGCGATCGATCGACGATAAGGAACGCCAGTCGACGGTCGACGTCGAAAAGCCGGAAAATCCAAGGAGAAGAGAACGAACGGAAGAAGAGAATTCGTTGCTATCTCGAAGGAAGACTTAGCTTCTCCGTAGGATTTCTTCGTGCTAGGATCGATATCCTAGCTTCTTCCCTTCCCCAGACCTCCGTTGATCTTTCTCCGACGAAACCGAAGCGCAAGCACTATCGTCGTAGGGAAGCCATTCGGATGGTAGGGAGGATGCCGCGCTATCGGTTAGCTAGCCAAAGTTAGAACAGCACCGGTGGCAGCGGCGGTCGGCCCTAATTTCAGAGCTCGACGGGCCTCTCGTAATATCGCGATGCAGATGCTTCTATAACGTCCGAGAATCGGCCGCGGATGACGTCGAGCTTCCTTCCTTCCTTCCAAATTTCCTTCCTTCCTGCAAGGGTACGGCGATTCTGCGGCTTGGCGGATAGCTTGGCTCAGGGATGGCCGAATATCACGTGAAGCGAGAGCGAGCGAACGAAGGACGGAGAGTGGCAAGCTGCTGGATAGGGACTCTAATATTAGATAAATCCATCCAGCGGCCAATATCGGTTTAAACCGGTGCTCTCGCGCTTCTCCGTCCTCCTTCAGCTCCTCGGAGACGCGGCCCGGGTGTGCGAGCGCTCCTTTGTACGTAGAAGCGCGACCGAGGCTACGATGGATAGGTTTACGCGGCCACGAGAGTTTAATAACGCGCACTAGGCGGTACACGCTCATCGATGCGTCGCCCAGGTGCGTCCTGGATCGACGACGAAGGGACCGTGCACGAACATCCAATTGCCCTTGGTGAAATCGATGTCCCTCTCCTTCCAGCTCGATATCCGACGGTACCAAGCACCGCCGCCGTCTACACACGTATTTTGCGCATTTCCGAGACGAAAGGTTAAAGGTGAAGCGTACGCGCGTGTACGTGGACTCGCGAATTCTGAGTTGACGAGGGGAGAAAGGTGGGAGGGCACGAATTGCTCGCCAACTATGAAACCAGCCGACGTTTCAATTTGTATTTCGTCTGTACGTCTCGGTTCGTAGAGACGAGTTTATTAGGGGGAAAGCGTTCCTACCAATTATTCCGACGTTTGTTTTCTTCTTATGCTAGGAAGCGTTGCCGTACAACGAAGTACGCGTAATTGCAGATTTTAGTTAGAGAAAGAGAAACAAATGCGATTTCTAATACGTTCTTCGGAAAAGTAATTCCGTTTTCTTTTCGCGACGAAATGTTCTTCTTTGTGTTCTATTTCTTTTATGTCGTTTTTTTATGAAAAATTGTTGGGAAAAAACTAAATCACTTTCCGAACAATCCAGTAAATTAATAAATCTGAGCGACAACTTTAAGGGAAAATGATAAAACGCGTGTTAAAGGAAATTGATTTTTAATGTTTGTACGATGTTCTTTTTTAAGTCTTTTCTATCTTTACGATCCCTATTTTGTCCGCGATTTCTCCCATTAGTTTTAATAAAACGAACCTATGCTTTCGTAATCGCGTTTCAACATTTTTCGGTCGAGTATTTCCAACGATTCAAACGGTTGCATTTTAACGGGTGTATTTAATATTGTACTCACGTTCCACGTGTATTCGTGTTTTCATCGAGTCGATGTCAACCGAAAGTCTTCGATAAAAATCTACATATCGAAGCAGAATTCTGCAGTGAATCATTTTTTTTCTCTGAAAATTACACGATAATGCTGGTTACAGTCGCAATGGGATCGATATTCAATCGTTGACAGAATCGGATCTGGTCGAGAACGCGTATATGTACGCCAAGTTCCTTTGAGACATTCGATCGTCTTTACGTCTTGCTCTTTGAAAATGCCACGTTCACCTAAATTCACTCAATTCTCTCCAAGATCAAAGTAAAACTTATTTCGATCGTCCGATGTAAATTTCGCGATACGATACAGGATCTAAATTTACGTTCTCGCTTATTCGAATCAAAAATCTGATAGTAATGATCTGTACTTTGAAAAATGCTTATCTCCGTGTTATCGTCTCTGCGCTCGCCATTTACGACGAGGTCGCATTATCGTAAAAATATTATTTCCCGTGCTTTCTATACTCGAATAACGCGAGGGACGATTTTTCGCCCGCGCGTAACTCGACAGGAAGACGTACCTTGTTCCAGAGACTTTAGGAGTCCGTATTGTTCGAGTGGAAAATCGGATAGATTCAATTCTGTCCTGTTCGTAAAGCTCGTGTACCGCGTTCCTCGTAATTTTATTTACCTGACTCTGGTTGGGTTGCTTTCGCAGTACAATCCTACGTGGATATCAGATACCATGGTTATTTGCATATCCGAAGTTCCATACGCGAAAGAGCAAAACGATCGCGGTATCTGTACTCGATATTCTTTCATTTTCAACGAGGAAACATTTTGTTATCGAATTAAATTCGATATCACGATAATTGGCGGCCATAAACATTCGTTTGCAAGAAGCCTGTCGCGCATGATCGTTAAGTTCTCACGAGACTCGGTAGATTATTTTCCACGATATCGTCGTAACGCCGATCGACTGCTTTAAATTGAAGCACGAATTTAATTTGGCGCGTTGTTGGCGCCCTTAAAGAAAAAAGATATCGATCTAAAAAGTCAACGAGTTGCGTAATCTTCACGTCTTGACAGACGCACGTGCAATGAGAAACCAAGTATTCGTACAATTTGGCAAAGGTCGAGCAGTGATTAGCAACGCGTTCCAAAATACAATTATGCCGCATCAGAAACGAATGCAGAGCTTAGAGAGAACCACACGAATCCCGACGGCCTTTGCGTCCAAGAGATAGAGTAAGATTACATCGTCAGCGTTGTCTAATCCTCTGCCTTCCCTTCATTTTCTATTTGTCAACCGTTCAGCGTTGACGAATAACCGGCTCCCAACAACCGAAGCTTTTTACTATCCATGTACGTGTAGAATCGGTACTTTATACGCATTGCCTTCTAAATTTAAGCTCATTCGTTCTCCCCTTCCGACGCTCTTGTCCCGATTTAATGTAAATCCATAATTGAAATACCTCGCGTATTATTATTTCGCATAATGCGACGTAAGTTTATCACCGAACGTTCAAGTAACTTAACAGGTGCATCCGTACAGCGACACTCAAAGAGACAAAGGATTTACGAGCCATTAATTACGAGTCGGAATAAAGTGGAATAAATATTCGCTCGTCCCATTTTCGTAAATATCCTCGTGCTATCGCGTGATGTACGTATTCGTTATTATCGAACAATAACATATTACGATAAAATGGTGCAAATTAATTATCGCATATATTTATTCACTATGCGCGTTACATCGAAATGGTTAAATAATTACGGCGAATCGCGTGAATTTCTATTCGTTTCGCGACACGATAAAGAAAATGAAAAATAGAAGGCATCGTGGGTGTCGTTTTATTAAAGAGTTCAAAACGCACGAACTGTAATATCCAGGATCGATACGGAATTTGGAACTGTCGTTTGTCAACGCAAAAGTTCTTGTAACTTTTCTTCGATTCGACTGTATATCAAACTAGTCGCAAATGTATTCGTTTCACGACGAAAGCGAGCAAAGACGAAAAATTCGATCACTTACGTATTTCCTCGAGCTTTATCAAAAGCGCGTACCTCGGATGCACTAAACTGTCGCGTCACTCGTATTTTCTTTGAAATAATTTATCACAGAACGTAGAGAACAGAAATTCTCTTAAGATTCGCATTTTATTACGAAACGCGATGCTCTCGTTATGCCCATATAATACGATTTATAATTCTCTTAATATCGTTAATTATTTCTCCTCCATTGTATTCGGAACTACGAAAGTAAAGTAAAATTATGAATACACGGTATCGCACTGCCTGCGAATAATATCGCATTGAATATAACGAAATGCAAAATCAGATAAATAAAGTGTAAAGCCGTACCGCTTTAAAGCACGACGCGTTTTATCTCTCAAAGAAGTTCAACTTCAAAGCCATACATCTTCATTGAGATCAGCTGCGAGCTCCGTGGGCTTTCTTAAGAACATCTTTCTTCGAAATTAAACTACCATCTTTTTTTCCACCGTGGAATTTCTCGAATTTCTCCGAAATTAAAATTCCATTATTCGCTCCAAATCCGAATGACGCAACGATGAAACACGCCTGTATTTATCGTATATCGTCGTGACTTACCGCGAACGTTACTCAACGACCGACGAACGATCACGATTCGCCCGTACCTCCGAAGGCGGCACCCCGAAGGCAGCTCGTATCCTCGAATATTCGCGGAGATTTCGACTCGAACGCGTTCTCATTTCTGGTCCGTTCCGCTCGCGAGCGACAGCGCGAGAAAGAAACGTTCGACTCGCTGCCGGGCTCACGTGCGACTGAGCGTATCGACTATCATTGCGCACGCTGGCCGCGCAGCTCAGTGGAACGTCCGTGAAACTACGGCGACGGCGGCGGCGGCAGTAGCGGCCGGTATGTATCATTGACAGATACCACTGCTCCGAACGTTCTCATATATTTCCTTTGTTCGATATCGTCGGTGTCTGGTACATGCAACGCGAGAGGGAAATCATCAACAACGACGAAAGGTGGAAAGAGGACGTACGTGAGACGGAGACGAGGCGAGACGAAGAAGCGAATGTGACAAGGGTCAGCTTCTACCTACGCCACTTCCACTCGACGTTTCACCGCGCCGTAGTTCGATGCTGGTATTACCTTTAATGCCGCTGTAGTCGCGTTATCGCGCTTTTTCCGACCCTAGAAACTTCTTCTCGACCCGACGAAATTTCACGATCGCACGACCATTACTTACCGTGACATCGATATTCGCTAGCAACTCGATTATCGCATTAGGCGTATTCACGTTCGAGGAAATTGGGAAGAACGAAATAATTCGAACGATTTCATCGTGGGTGCGTTTCGATAAAGGAGGATAACGAGATGCGACGAGGCGTACGAAACGAAAGAAACGCGATCGGAATCGATGACCGACTTTCGGAGGTTTTTAATCACCGGTAGGACGCGTCTTTTTCCATACGGCGCGTCAACGAATGTAATTGAGTCGCGGCGCGAGTACCGCCGCGTCGAGGAGTCTCAAAGTCTTTTAAATCCGCTAACTTTTTTGCCGACGTAGGCACGGAGAAAGACGCTTATATCGTTTTCGCATACGTCGATGGAGAAAACGCGAACACGAGGTCATGCACGAAAGGAGAAACGACGTCGTCGGTCCGAACTACGGGTAATTGCTGATCGAATTATCGACGAACCGACGACCGGCAAAGGATTCTTCGAATTCCGTAGAACCGGAAATTTAATTCCGAAGACCGCCACAAAGAGCGGCACGAGGCTCCGGGATTAACGAATACGACGATCGCCTTGGCTCCGTCTCTTCGATTCTCGGTCTTCGTCTTTTCTTCTTTTCTTCTTCTCTTTTTCGCGTTCCATCCATCCCTTCCATTTTCTCTCTCTGTCTCTCTCTTCATAAGAAGCAGCCGTTTCAAAATCTATGGTATTCATCGATACTGGGAGAATCGACGAAACACGGTAAGACGAGAACGTTGTCGACTTCACGGCCGTGACTACGTTCATTATGTCCTAACGGAAGCAAAACTTCCGTCGTGGAGTAACTTTGAGAGTGCTGTATTACCGATGGGACCATTGCGAAGCGAAATGGTCAAAGGAAGCGGATTGCCTCAGTCGGAGTAGAGCGACACTTTGAACCATCGAGAAGAAGACGATGACGATGACCCACGACTTTTCACCGTCGCCGTTGTAATTATCAGTGATACACCGCGAAATAAACGAGCCACGTCGGAACGTCGATAGAAAGTCGATAGGAAGTGCTTTCGACGGGACAATACCTCAACTTTTCCAAAGATTTATGCGAAACGGTAATAAAGACGATCGATCGAATCACCAGGGAGAAAGTTACCATCCCCTGAGAGTCGCGAGTAAATAACAATAAAAGGGAAATCGGTGGCTCCGAGAAAGAAGTCTAATGTTTACCGGAAACTTTAGGCCGTTAATGAACTCTCTAATAAAATTAAGAGATATCCGATATCGAAGAACACGATACATCCTTCCTTCTATCATTCGATGTCTTATTCTTCTTTCGGCGTTGAATAAAAGATATCTCTCGTATGTTAAGTACGATGTTACTCGCGATCGCTATATCTCGGGGTGGTACGTGAGTATATAGTCAGACTCGGCTAACTTTCGACCAGTTTCTCCGAGAAACTCAAATCGAATTCTACGTCGAGATTTTCTCCTTTTTTCTCTCACACACACACACACACACGCGCACTCGTCGCACAGGAGAAGCCCTCGATAGAAAACGGTACAACGGTAGCGTTTCGTTTTCAGACATCTACACGGGATACATATCTCGAGTTAGTCGAACGTGCCGACATAGGGGAGGTACACGCGCGCTCGAATTCCTTTACCAAACTCAGACCCGGTGGAGCGCCGAACACGTACGACTCTCTTTGGGTCGTGGTACCGTGGTCAACATACCGCGACTCGGCGCTGGCTTTGAATTTTCATCGAAGCGTACAAACGAGGAGCGTGGTCGAATAATCTACGCGGTGATATCGTCGCTAGTGACCGAGAAAGGGTTACGGCGACGTCGAGGGAGACACCTGCTCTAAACTCCGTCCCTTCGGCACGTCGTACGTCGAAGAGGCAAGAAGAGGCAACGGGATGCTCCGAATGGACGGACGAAACGGAAGGCAAAGAAGGACGACGAACGACGGAAGGAGGCAGGAGCCGTAACCGAGCGGCAGAAGTACGAGTTGCCTCGGTCTCGAGTTTGTTTCCAACTCCCTGAAATTCCACAGTATTAATTTATCTTCGTCCCCTTTGGCTTCCTGCATCTACTCCAGTCCGGACGAACGAGGCTCGGACCATCGATCAATGTATCCAGCGTATGATGCGCGTTTTAGGTATTTCGCGTAGCTCTTATCTGTGCGGCACGCACGCGTTCGCGCCTACCGCCGAAAGACGAAGAGAGAGAAAACTTCCTCGTGCCTGACTCGATTCCGTACGCTTCTTGCCTCCTTCGCTCCGATCTCCTCTCCTTGTCTTTCCGCTATATTTCCGCTCATCCCACCGTATAAGTTGCAGCTTTCGACTCGACGCGACTTACCGCCTCCAGTAAATATTCCCTCTTAACCACTTTCCATTCGCGAGTCTTCCCATCCTTCGATACGCCGCGAAAACTTTTTCTTCGGTACATTCCGAGACACCCACGAGCGAAGCAGCCCAGCCACGGATGGCGGAGTTGAAATCGCGCTGAATTTTACGACGGAACTCCTCGAGAAGGAAAGCGCTCGAATCGTTTATCGCGTCTCGAAATGTTACATTTTAATTTAAAAGGTATTAAATTAACAAATGCAAACGCAAAATAGGCGACTTTAATTTTATCGATGTTGCCGCGATAATCAATGAGTCTCTCTCTGTACGATTGACACTCGTTTTTGTTCATCGATCGAATCTACAATTTGCCATCGATCCGCGTAAAATTATCCGCCCGATACGATGTTTACTTTCATAAATTACTATCCCTTCTTTCTCCTGAGTTCTCTTCACTTGCGCAAACGTCGATCCTCGAAATCCTTTGTCAGAAGGTTTTGCCTCAGAGTGCTCGACAAAATGCAAACTGCAAGATCAATGTAAAAACAAGCAACGAATCGAAGTACGTTCATTCATATGGTTCTCGTCGTTTTGGTCTTTCCCGCTTTTACGACAGGGAGACGCGAAATTTCTCTTCTTTTTTTTTCGTAAAAGAGGAAAAAAGTAACGCAACATCGTTGAATTTCTTGAACGTCATTCGAGTACCGGCACATTGAGATTGAATACGAGGTAGGAACGAGGCAGGAGATAGCGATGACGTATAAACCTACCAAAGGCAGGATAAATGCATCCTTGCCGCTGTGAAGTGGTCGAAATGAAAGAACGGCTACGTCGACCACCACCACCACCACCATCACCGTCATCAACGCGAGAAAGGAACGAAAGGCTCGAAAGGAGGATAACAAATAGACTCGTACGTTGTGTCTTTGAAGCGCGGTGCGAGTGTAACTCGGTGTGCGCTTCTTGTTCACGCTGTAGGCGGGAACGCGACGGTGTGGCATTCAATATTAGGAGATTTACCACGATGGTCGTGCAACCGCGACAATTTCCTTGTACTCGCGTTTCGCGAGGGATAGATATAAACGCTTTAATCTTTTCACGGTTGAAAACGAGCCAGCCGGATTTGTATGGCGCGACGTCCCTTTGAGCCGGAGTAAACGCCGAGAAAAATCTTCGCAAGGATCGCGACGCCGTTTTGCCAGTGGAGCGCGGTAGCAGAATAGGTAGGTAGGTAGGTAGGTAGGTAGGTAGGTAGATAAATAGGTAGTTAGGTAGGAAGGTAGGTAGAAGGGTAGTTAGCCGGATAAGTGAATGAAAAAGAGGGAAAAAGATAACGGCGTACGAAAGTTCCTTTTCTCTCTATCTCGCGACTTTCTTTTTTCCTTCCTTTCCGCGCGTTGCTCTTCTCCGATGTTTCGAGGTGGTCGGAGCAGCCAACTCGCGAGCACAGAGTGCTCGAGTTAGCCACGAGGATGGGTAACCCAGTGGTAGGCGGAAGGAAACGTGGGTAGACGCGATTACTCGCGAAATCCTGGCGATGAGATCCGCTTTCATTGGTCATTGGGAATATTATAAGCGCACGATCACCGATGAAATAAAGTGGGACCGAACGAACTTGCCTTATCGCTTCGAGCTAATCGCCGGAACACTGCCGGCGTTACCTTCTTCCTCGTCGATCGCGAATTCCCTCGCCAACCACCATTTACGAGTGTACGTTCATACGTACGTGCATACGTCCGCGGTACGTACGCGTACGTACGTATTCCGCTTATTACGGCAAGTCGTATCTACGGCTCAAAGAGCTACGAGATTGGACGAAGGAACGTTAGAGGGTTAACGACGTTAACGACGAGGGTCGCGATAATCGGCCCTGTTACGTTCACCGCGGGGGATTTTATCGTATTCACGACTACGTGCGTTTCGTACCGGTTTCCTCTCGCTTCCTACCACCGGGACGAGGGTTCGAGTTATAGCCGCCTCTTGTAACGCAATTTCATCGATCATAAATGTTTACTCGTTTGTTCGAGGCATCGAACCGATCAGGGTGAAACGTCCGATTTTTCTCCTGATTCCTTTTAAATGATTTATGGAATATTTAATTAACGGCGGAGAGTAGTAGTCGTCTTTGATTGATCATTCCAATATGGCTATGCTTTCGTAGCTCTGGCATCCATGATTGGGTGACGACTTCTTCGTCCAGTTAAGCCATTACCGCATACGTAGCCAAACTAATCGTTTATCAGTGATTAAAGATAAGGAAAGGCGCGTTTTGCTCGATAGCGGAATAAATAGAAGATGAATGATACAAACAATCCTTTTAATTCTTTTTTTACTACAGACGATTTAATATCTGACTCGAAGAAAAAAGACGCAAAGGCATACGAAGCCACTCGTGGCTTCGAAAATTATTTCAATAATTACACAAAGTTATTTGACTTGAGATTTTCTTGATTTTCGATTATTTTCACCCGATATTTGATATCTCTTGTCATAGAAAGTTAAAAGTTTTTACTGCAAAAATAAAGAACAATTCTCAAAGTAAGAAAAGAAATCGTTTTTCGAGAAAGTCTCGATTGCAGTATAAAAGCAAATAGATTAATTCTAAGCACATGTATTATTACACGCTGTGATGACGTATGAATTTGGAGCCTGCTGGGAAGAGCCTAGATTCTCGGTGGGCGATCAACGCGTTGAACAACTCATTACGCGGAGAATCTTCCAATTTTACAACCCACGTAGCCTCGATCTCGCGACGCAATCACCGTATACGCGAATTCGCCCTCGATCGAAAAGCGGCTTGAGCCTTCGTCGGTGAACGCGCTCACGTCGTCGGCTATCCTCTTCGCGCGGAGTTATTCCTTGCATTTTCCAATATACCGAGAGATCGTCTCTCTGTTTTCTTATCGTTCGTGTGCACAAGAGCGTGCCCTTTTTTCACGGTTCGAAGCGATCGACAGCAGCACGCGTTACTCGACGCCGCCACGCCAGCTAAATTCCAAGAACGCGTTCGAGAGTATCCGTCGAACGTCGATGGTAGTTTCGAAAAGGTTCGGTTCGAGACGAGCAGTCTACGAATCTATAAATGTAACCATATTCGAGCGACGAATCGACGCCTGCCTCGAGAGAAAGAGGGAAAAGATAAACGGAGAGAGAGAGAGAGGGAGAGAGAGAGAGAGAGAGCGAAAAGTACGGAAAATCACTGGTAAACGAAGAAGGTGTGTAAAATCGAGGGTGGCTCGAGTACGTTCCTACGTGGAACGCGAGCGTTTTATCTGTCAGCTCGACCTGCCTACCTTTCTTCTTAATTACCGAGCGTGGCTCGTACGTACGTTCGTTTCGCAGCTCGCGAAGTTTGCTCGAAACACCTCCGCGCTTCCATATTCTCGCTTTGCTTTCAGCCACCGGGCTGCCTGTTTCTCTACTCCTCTCTTTTTCTCCCTCCTTCTCGCACCATCAACGATATCGTACGTAGACGGATGAGCTTTCGCGCGAATTCGACGCCACTCACGCGTCCATACGGCGCGAGTGGAGCCACGCAAGCGGCCGGCGACTCGCCTCGTGACTCCGTGTCTCCCTCGAACAACGCGCACGTATCACGTACGTGCACGTTCGAGCCAAGTCGTGCCCCGTTAGTTTCCACGCCGCCACGCCCACGTTTCGCGAGATCCACCGGTGGAATCGCGCGAAAATTATCGTCCTGCGGTACCACGCGATCCTTATCCTCGCTCGTCGCGAAGCCTTTCGCCTCTTCGCGAATTCTTTCTCGAGTTCCGAGTTCCGCCATACGCGCCGCTTTCACTCCTTTTCTCCTAATTGCTTTTATTCGTCTCGATCGTAGATAGTTACGTTTTTTTTCCTATTTTTTCTCGAAATTCATCGATTATTCGTGTCATCGTCTCGCGAATATCGTCAGATTTTCACCGAGTGGGGCATCGGTCGGTTCTCGAGGTAACGACACACGTATGGGTTCCTCTCGTCTTTTAAGCTTTCGCTTTATTTTATTGTTCTCTGTGCTTGCTCGCTGCTATTCTTTCGTTTCGCGTGACGATCCGTATTTTTATTTTTGTTTTTCGATCGCAGTGTTTTTTTACGTACTCCGAGTCGCGCGTCATACGTTTCGACATCGTTCTCTGATTGCATAAAAGAATAGTTTCGAAGCTAGCGATCGCGAATTCTCATGGTGCTCATCGACGCTCTTTCTTGCGTCCTTGTGGCAACAATGTTGTTTTCTACTCGTTGTGCCGACGGGTCACGAGTGGCGCCATATGTTCGCTTGCTACTGCTACTACGTTTTTAGTATTAACCTTTTTGACAAGTACAGAGTATAGCGTGTCTCGTACCTCTGGAAGAATTGCCGAGTTTTGTTGCACATTTTTTCTAGAAAAATCCACGAGACGAATAGAAAAAGTGCATCGCCATCGTGTTTTTAACAATAATGATGATAACGGGAACAACGAACGATGAAGCGCCGAAAATAAGATTTTATAAAGAAGCATGACGCCTTTGCGTATTGCTGTTCGTCGTAACGTAGACGCAGAGTAAGAGTCGCCTTCGAGCATCATATATCAAAATCCGTGCGTCAGGTTGAACGGGTTAAATATATGGGTTTCATTTGGCCATTTATAATACGTATCTTGCAGAGAAACATCCTTTTTAATTGACGCGATGCTATTCATCCGCGAATAATAAACGACCCCGGGTTATCAAGAATGATTAAGAATAACGAACGAACGATAATAAAAACAATACCTTGGAGAAGATACATTTTTCTAGCTAACTATGTAACTCCATTTGCATTGACATTTCGCGTGGAACGATAATCGCGAAACTTTTCGCCGAATACGTAAATAATTGTTGAGAAGGAAACGCGAACTTATCGGAACGGCTACTTTAAGACCGAGTCATCGCCGGAAGACTTCGCCCTCGAATAAAGGCTTGTTTATTCCGAAGCGTCTTTGAAATAATGAATGCAAAATGTAAGAATTATGGTTCCGCGCACAACGACGTCGCATTAATAAAATCAGATACAAACACTCGGTCCGAGGAGCACGACGCATTTTACGCTTAAACATCGGAACTGAGAGTTTCTTTAAATTTCTCCGCCTTACCTTCGTGTCCGTCGCGACGTTCGCGTGGAAATTATACTCTTCGTTAGTCACGCAAACAGCACTTAAACGAGACAACCGATAAATCTTCCATTCTATCGTGCTAAATAAGGAACCTGCTGAATCCTCAAGTCTCGCGCATTTTAAACGCGAATATTTCAAGGAAGCACGTCCTTCATTCTTTTCCACGGATAAAATCGCGTCCAGTCCCTCGATTTTCACTCGCGAATGGAGCGACGCTTCCTCTCGACTAGAGCGACATCGTCGCGTCCAGCTTGTTATCCAGCAAGAACACGAGAGCGCGGTGCGATATCCGCATCGATAGACTAGAGAGAGAGAGAGATCTTGAAACGT
Organism: Liostenogaster flavolineata; assembly: GCA_025433975.1. Taxonomy (NCBI): domain Eukaryota; kingdom Metazoa; phylum Arthropoda; class Insecta; order Hymenoptera; family Vespidae; genus Liostenogaster; species Liostenogaster flavolineata. The sequence goes on from JAITYT010000412.1 coordinate 1,383,041, forward strand.
CGCACTCGCGGACGCGTATTTCCGTCTCTTTGTTCTCGTTTAAGGGGGCCGTGAGCGCGAGCTGATACGGACCAACAGATAGGAGAGCTGGTAGGTGCGGGCAAATCGGGGTAGACGCGAGAAGGAGGACGCCGTCGCGATTTCTGTGAGCGCGCAGCCCGCGCCGTTAACGCGTCGCGGCGCTCCTCTATTGTCGGACAGCTTGTCGTTTCCGGTCGGTCGGGCGCGAAAGCCACGCAGGAAATTACGTTGCACGTCAAAACGCGCTTTCGAATTTCTCCCGGCTGGCTTCGAGGGTGAGGCCGAGACCGAGCGAGACATCGAGATTGAGAAGAGAGAGAGGGGGGGGGGGAGATGAAACGCGCCAGAAAAAGAAGATGAAGGCGAAGGTGTAAAAGGAAGTCGAGACACTCGCATCGACGAGACATTTCGTACGAAGTATAACGTGTCAAAGGCAAACACGTTCAACTTCTCGTTGTCATTCTGGAGAATAAGCGGTGCGACGATCGTTCAAATGGAATTGCGGTCGGCGCTTGTCGACTTTGCTCCGTGTTCCCGCGTAGTGTCGCGTGCGTTCGCGGATGAACGCGTGTGCGTTCGTACGAGGGACAGAGAGACAATATCCAATAGAGGAGTGGAAGGGAGAACGAGTAGGTGGCTCTTAAACAACCCTCGTAAAGCTCGGATGGTCTGGCCTCCCACATTGGTCATAAACCTTGTAAAGCTACGCTCGCGTCGTGGTGTTGGTAGTGGTGGTGGCGATGGTCGTGGTTGGTGATCGTGATGGTGGTCTCGGTGGTGGTGGAACTCGAATATAGGAGAGAGAGAGAGAGAGAGAGGAGATAACGGCGGTGACGGTGAACGACCAAGTCGGTCGGAGAACTAGCGAGAGTAGGACGTCACGATGCTCCTCCATTGGTTACTCCAGCGGGATAAACGAGGAACGGAAGCGGCACTTACGTCACGCGTTCCTTGTCCAGAAGACGCTCTGGAATCGGAAGCACTTCCTGCGAGCGCACTCGAAATGACACGCTACCGCGAATGAGTCGTATAACGACCGACGGCCTTCGCGCTTCCGAGAACATCTGGTCGCGTAAGCACCGATAACTTCGTAACGTCGCGTAAAAAAAAAGAAAGGAACTTTCGACTTTGCTGGACGAGGGAGGGCGAGGGACGTTCACGTACGCCTCGAACGAAAAAAAAAAAAGAAGAAATTCGTCGCCGATCCCTCGCGTCGCTTCCGATCGATCCGTTATCAAAATTACGACGTCTACGACAGCGCGTTCGACGAGACTCTTTTCAACCTTTCGTTCATTTTCGTACTTACTTCGTAACCTACTTTTTCCAAGCGTCGTTAATTGAAATTTCGAAGAGAAATCGTGAACGAAAGCCCATTATCTCCCGTATTTTTGTAGAATACAAAAGATATCGCGATCGTTCGAAGCTTTTACGCCTAAAAAAAGGAAAACGAATATCTCCACGAATTATTTGCTCCAGCTTATTTCGCAGACTCGTTTAGGACAGTGGATCCCAAAATGGACGCTATCGCCACCTGGGGGGGGGGGGGGGG
>JAITYT010000412.1:1402243-1429576 GCA_025433975.1 Liostenogaster flavolineata
AACGATTTTTTTCCCGCGTTTCTTCTCGAGGAAAAATTGTAAATTGCTCCAGACAGCGGCTCGATTTTCCTTCGATCTTTACGTCGTCGATATTTCCTCGTTGCTTCTTCTTCTTCTTCTACTTCTTCTTCTTCTTCTTCTTCTTCTTCTTCTTTATCTCGAAGAACGAGCGAACTCGCGTCACTGTGTCGAAATTGTCCCGACGCGAATTTCTTACGCGAGAAAAATCGATCAATTTCTTTCGACGGTGAATCGCTCGCGTGTCGCGCTTTTTCCGTCCTGCTTTCGATCGCTTCGCGAAGATAGCTCGAGGCGGAGATGCTTTCTTTGTGAAGCGACACGTATCGCGCCGGTGGGAGTATCGTCTCGAAAGAGATCGAAACGTACGTCGAGTCAAACGTGCTTCGTCTCGGCCCGGATATCGTATATAACCGGGCTGTTAGAGACGAATACGAAGTCGGGTAAGAGCGACTTACCGCGCTTTCTCTCGATTTTATAAACCTCGTTGACTGGATGGCGATGTTTTCCCTTAACGGATCGAATGCGATCGAAGAAATCAAGAGGTCCAGTGAAATAGGAAGAACGCGGTTAATCGCGTTCCTGCTATTTCTTTTCCCTTTCTTTCTCGTCGTTCTTAGTGCTCTCGGTCGATCAAAGCGATTCACTTCGAGTTCTCGCTCCTTTTTGCCGCGCTACGCGTTCCAAAGAGCGGAGAGAGAGATAGGGTGCGCCGAACGGCAACGCGATAAGAATTTTTCTAACGCGTTTACCGTAGCGACAAAAAACGTTGAAGCGGCAAGTGTCGTCGACGCGAACGGTGAAACGGACGGAAAAAGCTTTCCGTAGAATTTCGGCGGTTTGACCCAAATGCGATCCTGGAACTGACAAGCAGAAGGGAGGAGTCCATTTCCTTTAACAATGAAGTCATTGTATATTTTCTAAATTTTTTTTTCCCCTTTCGAGAGAGAACGCGACGCAAAGTTTTATCATTCCTCGAAAAGTTCACTCCCTTACTTTTATTCTCGATTGCTGCCAACTTCACCGTGGCAAATGCGTTTGAGCGCGGTTTCCTCTTTGGATGACGCACTCCGCGAAGATTCGCGGGACAAGTTTCCTCCTGTCGTCTCGCTTGAAAATATTTTTACGAACGCGTCGGAAACTTCCTCGAACGAATCTCACGATAACGCGACTGAAACCCTGCGTACGTCGGATCAAACGCGCTTCTCCGTTCTCTTCTCTACGAAATTCTAATCTCGAGCGTTCCCTCGCGGAAAGGATACGTTCGTTTCTTTGGTAATCCACGAAAAAAGGAAGGAATGGACGAACTTGGGACGAACGGAGCACGACGCGAATCTCTTAATCTTACCCTGGTGGAACCAGGGAGAGAGGTCACATCGGCAAAATATTTCGTTGTCGAATTTCTTCGCTTTCACCTGTAATATCTTCGCATACTTAGCGTAGGTGCTCTAAAATGATAAACGACTTTTCGATATCTTTCGATATCTGATCACTGGTCATCGCCAAGATTTTGGACACGGTGTCGACTTTTTTTCAGTGAATTTAATTTTAGCGCGAAGCGAGTTAGTATTTAGCGCGTAAATAGATTTTCTATCTATCGATGGCTCTCTCAATCAATGACCGACCGATCCTCGAAAACGTATATTCTGGGATTTATAGGTTGAAATAGGTGCCATTTTTCAGCGTTAAAACGAAGTGCGGAACTTGATTCTATCGAGAACTCAATTCAGAATTCCTTTTTGTATTTCAGCATGAAAGAAACGCGTCCGAGACAAAAGAAACGATACTTTCTGCTTCGAGTGAAAACGGATTATCATACAGCACGCGTAAAAAGTGGTTTCGATAAATTAAAGAGACGAGTTTTAATCTTTAGGATGGTAGACGCGTTCTGATCGACAAAAGAGAATGGAAAACGAGGAGTTTGAACAAGAAAGCCTTGCCGAATTCATCGTATCAAAACCATCATCATTTTCCAATCTAAAATTCGGAAATTGCCTGGAAGATGTGAACAAAGCGTAGGAGATTATCTTGAACGTTAGATTCGCACGCAACTAATATCAAAGTTGGCTAAAAAAAACGTAGAAAATTAACTAGAGCACTCTTAGATTCCTCAAAACTTAATAATTCGCGCGAAAGAGGATTAAAAAAACCTTCCCAATCGATTCCGAAATCCGAAGATCGCGTTAAAAAATGGACGCCTCGGAGCGCGGTCTGCCAACATCGGAGGCAAACATCGGTGGTCGAGCGAAAGTCCACAAACTACGAGGTGCAAGTTCGACGCCGGACAAGAGGCGAGAGACGATCCAAGGAGCGAGCGGGGTCGACTACCCGTCTCGAGCCAACGCCTACAAAACACTCGCGCGGTATATCGGGAGATATTGCGTCGCGACGACCACGAGGCCAAATAATTACCGGTCTTGTAGACACTCGAAAAGGACTCGAGTTAGGATGCATACACGTAACGGCCGCAAGAAGCGTAATGTAACGATGTAGGTCGACGATGTTTCTTGTCGAAGGTCTCGCGGTAGTCGTCCCTCTACCGCCAGCACGAGCAATCTCGCGGCACGCGCGTTTACCACGCTCTGCTCTGCCGACCAGGCAGAATGGAACTTGTGTACGATCGAGCTGAAAGAAGGAGAGGGAGAGGAGAGAGAGAGAGAGAGAGAAGAGCCGCAGCACCGTATGCCGTTGCCACGATCGTCGAAACCGGCGATGTTTCGTGCGGTTGACGGTTTTTCGGAGGAGGGTGAAACACAAATGGTGAAACGGTGAATAACAGTTGGTGAATAACACAGAGCTACACGCGCGAGTGATATATACACGTTTAGACACACGTATATGTGTATATATATATATAAACCAAAGACCGCGGAAGAGTAGAGGAGTTGGGCTGGGCTGGTAGATGCCACCAAGTGTCCAGGACGGTCGCATTGAGGAAACCAAAGGCGAAGAAGAGAGAGGGGAGATAGAAGAGCGACGAGAGGAACGGAGAGAGCGAACGGTTGGAGCTAGCAGGATGTAACGTTGGCTACTGCTATTGCTGCTGCTGCTGGTAGTGGTGGTGGTGGTGGTGCTGCTGCCACCGGCGCTGCTGCTGCTGCTGCTCGTACACGCCGAGCTCACCGAGGTGGAACAAAGCTCAATCTCGATGAGCTGACTTGGCAATTCCGCGCTCGACTCGCCGAAACTAGCTCGGTAATATTACCGCGCAGTGAGTGTACCAGCTTTACCGGCGCGGGTGGCCACTTGACCCGCTCTCCCAGGCCGGCCGCGTTATTGATTCAAAAAAAAGAAGAGAGAGAGAAAAATGGGGTGGTATCAGGTAGAGCGAGAGAGAGAGAGAGAGAGAAAGCGAACGAGTCACCGAGAAACAGATAGCAACGGGACTCGAGGAAGGTGAATCCCCCTCGAGAAAGGGGAAGGGGAAAGCGGAGGGGTAAAAACGGTGGAAGGGAGAGACGACTTTGCGGAAATACGTGCCTTTCAAAAATTCAGAAAAGGATAGAGGCAGTCGGGAAAACGAGAGACCGTGTTCGCGATATCGCGAAACGGACAAGGCCAGACGTAGGATGGGCACGCAGGTAGACGAGGGTCGGTTCTTTCTTGCATTTCGTAAATGCGCGCCGTTGAATGATTCAGTGAGATGATAGAGAAAGGCGAAAAGGCGTCGGAGAGAGAGAGAGAGAGAACGAGTAAGAATGCGACGAAGTAAGAAGAATCAAATCGGAAGATGGGAATGGACCTTTCTTGCCTTTCAAAAATTCAGGGAAAGGAGAGAGGCGCCGTGGAGAATAGATAACGATGCGAAGATGGAGAGGCATCGTTGGCTGGACGTACGGCCAGTTTTTAAATATTCAACGAAATAGGGTGCAAGGAAGGTAGAGCGAACGATGAAAACGCAAACAATTTACTACGTGCGTGAGCGCCGAGATAGGAAGAAGAACTGATGACGATCGTCGTGTCGAGGAAGCTCGATACACGTTTTTATCCAAGTCAAGATGTGCAACTGTCGAATTCGATGTATTCGATAAGTGTTCTTTTTTATTCGAATTTTTAAACATTTCAAGATTATTATTACAAAGCGGAATCGAACGAAGGAGTAACAAAATGATCGGTTACAAATTGTCGATTACAACGAAGCATCGACGATGAAAATTGGTAGAGGAGGAAGGATCGAAAATCCTCGAAGCTGAGAAAACGACACGCCGCGAGGTACGTATCACGAGAGCACGGTTTTTCGTCTTCGACTTGGCGATAGAAAGCGTCCTCGAGCAGTCGTTCGCGCCAATCGTACGGTTTCGTCCTATCGGCGAAGGATTCAGCGACCGAATGATATTTTCGATAATGTAGCGTGCGTGTGTCGGTGTAACCCATTTACCGCGAATCGAATCTGGCGTGTCAAAAAAATGGAAAGAAATACGTATCTCGATGCGAGGGAAATAAATAATACGTAGAAGTAGGCTTATTAGAGGGCCGATAAATCTCGCTGCATAATAAACGTCCACCGACGAGCGTTTTTGAGATTTCTGATGGCAGACTCCCTTATTAAACGGCTTTACGAGAGAGCGATAAGAAAAATCGCGATATTACGTAAAACGAGGGCGAACCTTTAAATACACTGCGAGGAAAGGATAACTTTGTACGCCTCCTCGAATCGCAGACAGCGTGATTCGCACATTGCGGTTAAACGATTACATAAAATTTCCAGGAATCGCGATAACGAGGCGAAATCACTGTCGGTAGAAAAATACAGCGAGAAATTGCGAAATAAAAGCGCGATTGTATTTGCTGTAGCGACGACGACGACGACGACGACGAGGGCGAGAAACGTCAGAGAATTTCATCGACAGGCAGTTCCGTTCCTGACAAAAGAACCGAAACGAATAAAGGATTTCTTCGAAGTTCGATCGTCCTTCGTCGAATCGCGATGGCGACGTAAAAGAAAAAAATGGAGAAGAAAACGCGACGGGAGGGATAAGTCGTCGCACCTTTCGCGAGATCGATTCCGACGTAGTCGGACGTCCTCGAAGCTCGTCGCGCGCTACGCTTTAATGCAATTTACTCCGGAAATTAGGTTTCCTTTGGGACGCAGAAAATTGCATCACTTTCATCGACGCGGCCGGGGGCCTCTTTGTCGCGATGCATGCACTTCGTTTCGCGAAACGAATAGGAATGTACCCCGCGTTATTGCTAAAATGTGAAGGTGGATAGACGCGATCCTATCCGCCTTCTACTTCTCCTCCTCCTCCTCCTCGTCCGTCTGCAGCAGTAACAGCGACTCGACGTTACGGTAGGAGCAAATCAATGGCGCGGACGCGTTTGACGCTCCGAGTAGAGGAAATTGGGAAAACGGTGGATGGAGTGGCTCGTCGGCCGCCGACGTCACGACGGATCCTCCAAGGAGCACGCTCGGCCGGGTGGAGGCAGCCTAGAATTTCCGGGATGAGAATTACCGCAAACACGAAGCGAAGAGAAGCGCGCGCGATATTTGCGAAAGCGATACCACCAGGGCGTCTGTCTGTTACCGGAACGACGCTCCGCGTCTCCCTCTCCTTCTCTTTCTCTTTACCGCTTCTTGCCTTCGCAATCGGCATCACGCGCGACTTAACGCGTAACCCTGTCGAATGAAAGTGTAGCGACGTAGGCGCATTTTAGGGACCGTGGTAAGCATCGCTCGTCTCACGACTACGACATCTTCCTGCGTAGAGATCGATACCACAAGGACGGTCGTCGATCCCTCGTTCGCGCTCCATAGTTATCTTCGATTTTATATTTTTATTTACGGGGAACGTTCGGTGTAATTGACTCGACGTAACAAAAGGAATCGATAAAATTGCATTACGTACTCGAGCTCGACAGCATCGGGAACGGATACGAAAAATAAAATTGGGATTGCATGTCGATGGAAGAGCCTGCATTATTGGTATCGTTTTCCATCCGATCGGAGAATAAAAATCGTAGCGGCGTTATTTTACGGAAGTATCCGAGAAATTTCTCGAAAGAGCGTTTCGAGATTAAATGTCTCGTTAAGCGTCTAAGGGGAAAGAAGAGGAAAGATAGGCGATTGGAAAGGACCGAGTGGAGAAAAACAGTTAAGACGTTGCGCAGGAATTAAACGAAGTTGTATTCTTTGAATATGCTTTAAATAAATTCATCGTATCGATTATTACGAATCGTCTAGCTCGATACCCAATTTTTAGAGAAAAGATTCTATCCTTGTTCCTCAATCGATTACTCAAATAACTGTTATGTCCTTCGATCCTTTTCGGACGTATTAAATTTGGACATGGGTGTCGTCCTGGATGGAATTAGTTTTCCTTGAAAGAGCAGTGATACGTAACGTGTAGGACTATAAAGGATAAACAAGATTTATTAATTATTTTGTGAACTTTAGATATATGTTTACACAACAATGTCTTTCAATGTAATGATTTTATGTAAAAATTATTTTTTATGGTTCTTCATCGTATATCTTTCAAAACAGTCTTCAAGATGCAGTCCTGATTTCCGACTACATGTATCGCAAAAATAATTATTACAGTTAAACACAATTTGTAAAGTATTATTTGGCATTCTACAAAGTATCTTCGAACCTTGTCGATTTCATTACGCACAAGAGGCGACTGACTCGTCGCCTCTAGGAGCACTGTAATGGTTCGTGAACAGGTTCTTTAGACGTTCAAGTTCGTTCAGAGAAAGTGTAAACTGATAGATGGTCGAATTCTTCTGGCTGTGGTGACTGAGAGCAGACGTACGACCGCAAAGGGTTAATATTTGTCGAGAGGCGTAACGCGATGTCAAAGGTGATCCGGCGAAGTTTCGACGACGAAAATCGATCGGTCGAAAACGAGAAGACCTTCTCGTGTCTTCGCATCGTTGATCGCGCGTGAATTCTTGCGTTATCGTGACTCTTTGAAATTATTCAAAAGCGCGTAGTCGTGTCCGAACGCGAAGGAACAAAGGAACGTCTTAAAAGGACGTCTTTCGTTCGTTGCTTAGACGAATCGCCTGGAGCGAACGAGCCTCTTTTCTTCCTTTCGAGATACGAGCGGGGTCGAATGGACGTTCGGTTTTCCATAAACGTGGTTCCGTAAAAAATGTCCAAGTGGAACGAAGCGTCGAAAGGTCGGTGGTTGCGAGGGCAAAAGCGACGCGGTCAGATGCGTTAAATAGCTTGACCCGACCCGTTTCATCCGAGTATCGTTTCCGCGGCTTCGGTCCGCACCCTCTTGACGTCACCGATGCGCTCGGTGACGTCACGCCGCAACGTCACCGCACCGTCGCTTGCCGCAGGTCAGGGGTCGCTGCCAGGAACGTATCCTGCCGGGGCGAGCGTCGATTCGCCCTGTCGCTTCCTTATCGAACACTTTTCACCGTCCGGCGACCCTCCAGCTGATCCTCCGACCTTCGAGACGACGAAGGGAGAAACAAATGGCTCGACGATCGATCGAACGACCGAACAAATTAAAGACGACTCCGTGATAAATCAATCTCTCTATCGAGATCAATATCTTCGAAAGACGAACGTAAAAATATTCAAAATTACTCGGCCATCTTTTACGGAACTTCGCTGGCTATCTTCGATAAATCGAGATTTCATGAAATTACGCGAAATAAAATCGCAAATCCTCGTTCCGTTCCTCTTGGGTAATCGCTCTTAGGATGGGATCCAAGCGTAAGATTCACGATAATGAAGTACGAGGCACGCGTCGACTTGGGCCAGACCTATGAACCGCATCCCCTCTCTCGACTTTGCCCATCGAACGGGTCGAGTAGTTTCTGCGCGGTGGTAGGGCTGGTCAGGGGGTTTGGGTTAGTGTCCACCGCTTTATGAGTGGCCTCGTTATCGAAATGCGATAATTTGTTTAGTCAACCGCGAAATCTCCCTACCTATCCTTCCTTGCTTCCCGAACCCCTCCATCGATAGCCGCTCGTCCCTCTTCCACCTTCTCTTCCGTTTCACCAACGCCTCTCTCTCTCTTTCTCTTTCTCGCGCGCCCCTCACGGCCCATCGATTTGGCTCGTTCCGCGTTCTCTCTTTGCTCTCCGCCGCGTTATCGTGCGCCTGACAGGGCTGACACTTTGGCATCATTACGATGTAAATGAACGGCGACGAGGGGCGCGAGACGAGGGCGGGTGCCAATACTGGGCCGAGTACGAGCGATCTGTTCATTATTTTCCGCGGTTGGACATCGGCCGGTTATGCATCCCATCGGACCTTCCACCGTGCAGGACGATAGTACCGCTTTAATCAGCGAATTTTCGATAGGAGGATCCTCTCGAGATGACGTAATGCGTTTTACGCGTGACGTAACGTCCGGCGAGTCGTCGTCGAACGCGTGACACGAGACAGATAAAGAATAACTTTTAACGTTTCGCAAATTAACGTCATTATCCTCGATTCTATACGGTATGTAACGCGGTTCGATGCCGCGGGAAAAAATACGGACACCGAATACCGAGTCGATAAATCGATGCTTTTATATAACGTCTAATTTTAAACGCGCATTCGCGCTATCGATCGGGCGACCATTCGTTGCGATTCGTTTTTGCCTCTTCTTTTCTATATTTTTGCTTTTTTCTTTTTTTTTTCTTTTTTTTATCGAAACGACAAGAACGCGTCGCGACGTTCCTTCCGGTAAATTCGGCGCGTGATGCCGAACGAAATAATCGTCAGGCGGAAGTCCTTTCGGTTTATCGCGGAGTATTCGTTGCTAAAGCGAATTTTTTCCTTCTCCTTTCGATAACGCGCGAAATAAACGACGAGCCAAGGCGTTCGATGGCGAGTCGCTCGCAGCTACCTCGTTACCAGGTCGTTTTATCGCGCTTAATTAACTTTTCTTAAGCGGTATTTTCGTACCTTGAAAAAGTACGCGCGGAGCACCGCTAGGAAGTTAAAAAAACGCGATCGAATCCCTCGCCAGTTTGCCGAGCGCTCGATCGTTCGTTCTGTCGGTCGGTTCAGTGGCGCGTTGCCCGCTTCCACGCGGACGTAGAAACAAAGGACGAGAAAACGGACTAACGCCGCGAACGGCGGCGCTCGACGTGGCTCCGCGCTATTTTTACGACGTTTTCCGCGCGGACGGCCACTGTTTCCGATCGGTTCATCGAGCACTCCGGATCAATGGGGAAACCGATATATACGCGGCGGCACTTACGTCCAGTGGAAGGCGCACCGTTCATACGCGCACATTCAGCTTTTCTCTCTCTCTCTCTCTCTCTCTCTCTCGGTGCTATCAGCAAGGTCGCCACGACGTACGATTAACTCTAGATTCATAAACATTCGTCTTCTCGTAGACCGTGCAAAATATTTGAACGATGTGGATCTCAGAAAAAAATCTGTGCTTTCTGCGATTATAAGAAACATCGAATGACAAGGTTCTGTTGTATCCGATGTAAAAAATTCATGTGTATGGATCACCGCGGTTCGTTACTAAATTGGTGCGTATGAAATGTCGATTCGTGAATTTTTGTCTTCTTCTTTTCGTTATGCTTTTGTTTTGGCATAATCTCGTTTATAGTCGCACGATCTTAAACTCGATAATAATACTGCAAAAGCTGCACGCGATATAAACCAAGCGTTTGGGGAGAATACTGTTAGCGATCGAAAAGTGCAGCGTTGGTTTCAAAAATATCGGTCTGGTGATTTTTCCGAACAAAAGTAATCGCGTGGAGGATCCAAAACGTCTTTGAAAAATGATGCTCCGAAAGCATTGGTGAAAACGAATTCAACTGCATCTACGAGGAAACTTGCTACCAGAATTAAAGTTGACCGTACAATAAAATTTGCAAGATAAAAAAAACGGATAAATGAGTAGCGCACGAACTAATGGTTCAATACTTCCAGCGATACGTCGTACAAAACGATTGCGAAATTAAACGAATTAAAATATGAAACTTTGCAGCACCTAGCTTATTCACCGGATCATTCGCCAACCTACTTTTATTGATTCTAAAGATCATAATTACTTCAAGACAGGCATCTATGCATTAAAATCTCGCAAATGGAGGATGTTTTGATTAAATAAACAACGTTTGAAAAAAAGAAGTACAGTTTTATACATTCACCTAAAAATTGAACATTTCGTAAGCACCAAGCTAATAATATGTTCGTCCGAGAGACGAATGTTCACGAATAGTGTATCTCCCTATCAGGGGGTACATCTAGTTTATGAATCTAGGGTTAATCGTGGCAGGGAGTCGTTCCTCGTGCAGGACGTCCGCACGACGAAGATCTCGTTGATCTCGATCCCTCTATGGACGATTCCGTTTATTTTAGACGTCTATTGGTGGATCGTTATTCGCGGAGGGAGTCCAGAGGGCAAGGAGAAACGAATTCCTCGATACCAGCTCGTGGTGGCGAATAACGGATGCAGGTGGAAGCGGCAGGCTTTCACGACGCGCCGAACTCTATTTACTTCCTCGTTCGTTCACGTTCGACGATGATATTCGTTATTTATGTCGCGTCGGTATTAAAATACGTCGCAAAGCTCCATCGAGTCGCGCATTACGCGTCGACGAGGCGCTTACGTTACTCGTAGCGTCGACACCGAAGAGATATTTTCGTTTAAAGACACTTTATGCGCTTTGCGTTAACGATTCGCTCGACGTAATGCGATTGGCGTAATACGATTGACGATGCCGGCGCGACATCGATACGCGAGGCGCTTCCAATCCGTTCGGGTTTAGTCGATGCGTCGTCGCTATTTACGAGAGGATCAATCCTCCTTTTTTGTTAAAAGGAAGGAGAAAAAATGTCGGGGCAATAAACGCGACCTCGTCGATCCGAAAAATCTCGATAATCACGGCGAAAGGGAATTTCGCTTTTCCTCGCGTGGCTCGACGACGTCGTTTCCACGTGATTATGTCGCCCGGTGTCCGTGGTAATAATATATTCGGGTAGCCGAGATAGGTGATATCGTTTATCCGCATCGAAGCTATCGCCGATACCGCGAGAATATAGAGAACTTCATTTTGGCGAATCGACGCGACTGGGTCGTACGAGCCGCTTTAAAACTTTCCTCGAGACGAGGGCAAAGGTAATCGCGCATGCCACCGTACTCACGGGATTTATGGCGGCAGATCGTCGTCGAACTCTTCGAGGACAAGTTTCTCCCCCTATCGATTCGTCCCTTTCGAATCCTTCCTTTTCGCCTGGATATCTGCTCCATATCGAAAAGGTATGAAAAATTGAGAAAATTGGGAGAAAAGTCGACGATCGCACGGGTAAGCGTTTTCGTTCCAGAAACGTTTAGGAGTTCGAGTCGACGTTCGATCGGACGGCATGACGCCACGGCGCTCCTCACTGTAAGGCGATCGTGAAGATAGATCCTTCGCGATAGCAATCGCGCCGGCGTCCAATCGATTCGAGGCCAATGCGATTGGAGGGAAAATTTGCGGGAAGGTAGGTGGACCGATTACCTCGACATTTAACTGCGCGGCTAGTCGGAAAAATGCGCTCGTTATCGCGCTCTCGGAGGATAATCATCGAGAAGGAAGGCGCTTCCTCCGATCGAGCACCGATCTAGATCACCGAGAAATACGAGAAGGAAGACGTTCGTGCTCGGAGTAATTTCTGATCGAAGCGAATTACCAGCGGGTACCACGGTGCGCCCTTACACCGGAACGCGCTACGGTGGCAGTAACGACCGTTATCTATCGAGACACGTGTTGGACTTCCCATATATTTCCTCACTTATCGAGAGAGAAGCTCGTCGAACCGTGCGAACGATTCCAATGAGAAGCCATTCGTATTCCGCCTGACAAATACAATCTCTGTCGTCGCGCTTTGTCCGTGCATCAGGACGATACGAAACGGTTTGTGGTGACCGTTGCATCGCGATCGACCCTGTCGCTCCTAACGCCGGATATATCCGGCATTCGCGTGACAACCCTTTCCCTTCTAACGCCGGAAATATTCGACATCCACGACGTGAGTCGCAGAGACGAACGCCGGCTATAACCGGCGGCGTCGCAAGCTAATTCGTATAAATAATACATCGATGGAACCGTAGTGAAAGGGTTAACGTATACGCTATTGGTTTCTTCTAGTAACCGAAAATCTGAACGTATTATTTTTTCGAAAGGTTCTAAAGTAAAGCAACGGAATAAACAAATTTACGCGATGTTCGAAAGATAAAATCGAGGCAGGTCAATAATTCGACGATAGAAAAAAACAGAAGCGGGGAATTAAATTTGCAATTCCCATTCCAAAGAGCAGCGACGTGCCTCTTTATTTTTAATTAAAAACAGCCTACTGAATTCACTAGCGAGAGTTTTCAAAAAGTTTTGGAAACACAAATAAATCATTAATCGTTGATCAAAGAATCACGGCACACTTAAAAAGACGGACCGGAGTAAGAATACGATTGTGATAAAGAACCTAGGCTACGTAACGAGTTCTTCTTCTTTCGTTTAAACGCAAATCGCTGTATCCGTACCCGTTATTTATTTATTTATTTATTTATATCTGAACTGTACTGTAAAGAATAAAACTATTTAATACGAACATACGCAGCCCACAGGTTGTTCCATCGATTGTCGTCGAATATCGCGATACTTCGAAGCAACGACACGAACTCGACTCCTTTCGCCAACACCGCGTTCCAAAGCTTGCAAAAAAGTTGAGCCCGCCTCGAGCTTCGACGCACGATTTCGGGATGATCCATGGCTTGGCACTTATATCGGCGAGAACCTAAACTCGCGCGTTCGTATCGGATTCGACGAATCCAAATAAAAGAATATGCCATTGCTTAAAAAATGTCGGTGTCACTTCGAAAGAAAAGCACGCGGCATTATCTATCAATCCTTCTATCTATTTCTGTTCGATCGTGCTCGCGACACGACGCCAGTACGAAGGGGTGAGTAGGCGTGCGGGGACTTCGGATATAGGCGCATATTTGGGCGTGAATAGAGCCGACGCGTATCAATTTCGACGATGCGTGCGAACGACGGGCGCGACGAAGTGCTGCACTGGAAGGGAAAACGCGCGCACGCGCCACTGATTATTTCCCGCGGATGGATTTCCGCTTGACGCGACGCGCGTCTACCTAACGTCGTGAACGTCAGGCGTGCGAGCTTCGTTGCGCGATTGAAAGAAAAAAAGAAGAAATGAAAAGAGAGAGAAAAGATCGACTTTCCATCGAGTAGCAAGGACGATGAAAAGCATCGTCCACGAAAAGCGTGGAATAGCCCGAGTTTCGCGCGACGACCCTTCGCAGTTTGACTGGGCGTCGGGCGTACGAACGATTCCCGGTGATCAATTTGAAAAGTGTAAATATTGCATTTTATGCATCGATATTTCACGGTATTTCGAACGACCGAAATAATCCGAAGGATCCTCTTCGGGTGACTTGGTCGATGAAATATCGTACGTCGAAACTGTCGAGCGTTCGATTCGAGCCGTTTTATAAATGAGACAAGCGCGATAGAAAATACGATGAAAAAAGGACAAGGAAAAAGTCGCCAAAGGGAATTCGATGGATTTTCGCGGTACAGTTCGGAGGGACGATTTTTATTTCCTCATTCGGCGTTACTCGTAATTTTTCGAGCACGAGAAAATATCGTGAGGCTAACGTAAACGTAGACGTAGGCGTACGTGTACGTGCGCGAATATACGAACGCTTCGCGCACGGCAGTTCTTATCGAACCGGCGCGGAAAGGTCGACGATCAATTTCGAGCGACGCGACGTACGACGATGGAGCAGAGAGGCGAGAGCAACGTCCACTATTTCGAGAGGCAGTTTAAACGGTTCGCAAGCGAAACGATCGCTTCCCCGTTCCTACAACGGAGAACACAATCCGGATTGCTCAAAGAGGGCATCGATTTACCGCTTCTTAATAAAAGACGCCGGCGCCTTAAGATTCGTTTTCGTGAAAAATCATCGCTCGAAACTCGACGCGCGAAAATTCCGTGTCCGCCGTTCGATGCGAGAAGCTGCGGTTTTCCCGGCGTCTAAATCCGAGAGAACGATCGGCCGACTAATCAGGAATTTATCCCTTTCGCCACTTAAACCCGGCACCGCGCCGCAAAGCGTGCACATTCAATGCTACTTTAGGATTTTTTAAGAGCTACGTAGCGACTGTGTTTCGTCGCGTTATTCGAAAAAACATAAAAATGAGTATATTTTATGAATATTCAATTCTCCACATATTTACAGATTTTGCTATTATTATAAATAAAAGTACAATTTAAGGTAGTTATACATCGAATTATAATTCTTAGCAATTTAACCCTTTGGCCTACAAACGCGTGGTAAGGAATTTGGGTGAAAAACAATAGGCACGAGCCTGACTCGTGGCAACTCGTTCGAACTTTTTACTTCCCAAACATCTTTAAATTATAAGTTGTGCCCAAACGTTGTTTATTATTTTACAATTCCTTTCGTCGCGTCGAAATGTACATGTCATAGGACTCGTTCGTTTCGTACAAATTCGAGCACACGACTAAACACAGCTCGACGCACGACAGACCTTCTTGCTTACTATGGCTCGAGCAATTGGGAGATAGCGGATAGGCCGATGGATTAATTCGTTCAGAATGGTAAATTCTTCTTTACCGACGAGAGTCGGCGCAGGTCGTCGCAACGAAAGGGTTAACGATCGATGGAGAAAGAAAGCGTGACTCCAGTTTGCACGGAAAATCGTTAGAAATTCAGGCGAAAGTCGTTGCCACGTTCCTCGAGCTCGAAGTCAATTGGAACGAAGGCGAATAGGTATGAGCCGACTTCTTTATCCGCGGTGTTCGCGCTTCGTCGCTTCTTATCGCCGGTGATCGTACTAACCGTCTCGTCCGTGCGCGTTCGCGCTCGGCTGCGTCTCGTAAATTTTCCTCTCTCGCGAGGAGGACCGTTAAAGCGGAGGAATTAAGAGGAACAGCCATTAAACCGCTACAATGGCCGAGATTGAGTGGCGGGAGTGCACGAGGCGAGTCGTACCGTTCGAGGGGCTGTTCTACCATCGCGTTTTAACGTCGACGATGCTCGAAATAAAAATAAAAATCGGAATAGGGCTTCGGGCTACGGATGGGATGGGCCGCGACCCGCGCGTATCGGCGCACGTACGTTCCACTAATCGCGCATCGATTGCCTCCATACGATCCCAGGCAACGAGCCGGTCTACGAGATTCCTCCGATGGCCGTTCCCAGTTTCGAGAATCAACGTGTCCGCCGATTCGATCTCCGCTTTACAAGCGTTAACTCCGTTACGAGATTCAAGGAAGCAAGGGAGCGTGCGCTCGTTTTTCAATCGATCGTTATTTCGACTCGCCTTTGACGAGTCGTTAACGACGGCTCGTTCGAGAATTCCAAAGGATTCACCCGAGATCCGATCGTTCGATCGCTTCCTTGGAATTCGCGAAATCTCTTTGAGCGACCGTAGTCGTAAGTTACAATCCCGAGATTACGCTCGCGTAAAATCGTCTTCGCGACTAACGTCATCGAAACTTCGCTCTTCCGCTCGAACCTGCGTTCCACCTTAAATATACCGACGTATTAAATTTATTTTATATCGCGAGATTGTTCCAGTATGCTTAAGCCAATGTAAAGAGTACGCGATTTAATCGATAATTTCCGTAGAAATTTCCGTCGAGTCTGCTACCACGAGTGCGCAAACTCGAGCTCGAACGAGAACGATCTTTCGTACTCTAGGCAATTCCTCGATTTTATCCGCGTTAGCTTTCGTCGAGACTTTATTCGAAGAAGACGAAGGTTCGACGAGCGCCTGGAGCGACGAACTATCGAAATTTCTTAACAGAGGCTCGTTAGAATGAATTGAAGACGCGACGGGTCTACCAGCGATACCTGGTCAACAGGTTGAGCTAGAACAAGCCTCGTTTCATCGTGATACTCCCAAGGACGATATCGAAGGAAGAGGCGAATTTACGTGATCGTTGGGACGCGCACGGACGCGCATCCGAAGTGATCGCCACCGATCGCATTTGCATTCCAATCGCGACGCCAATCGAGCCAAACTACGTAACGGAGGGCGGCGATGAGTGATTCTCGTCTAAATCCGCGTCCACTGGATCGTTCGCACCTCTTCCCGCCCCTCGCTTCACCCGTAAAATTTCAGGAATTCGATTGACCGCGCGAGCCTCATTACGTCGGTGCGCTTAACGCACCGCATCGATCTCTAATTGGAAACTAGAGCGAAGCCCTTTCGCGCGCCAAGATCGAACGGGAAGCGATTTTGAGCTCGCGCCAACCGCGATCGTCCTAATTAATATAATTAATCGAAAGAAGGAACGAACGAACGACCAGGAGAGACCATGAAAGAAAGCGAGATGGAAAATCTTAATAAGCCGCGGGAAGAAAGAAAGAAAGGAGGAAACGCGTGAATTTTTCTCGCGCTCGGAGGAACTTCGAGCACTTTTCATCCGGTGTCATAGACTGTAGGTTGTCCGAAAAGTAATGTCGTTTTTCATAAAAACAACTTAAAAAAACAAAAAACGACGTTTTTCATTAAAAAAAAAAGCGAAATTACCTTCCGAACAACCTAATAGATAACTCTCACTCATTCAACACCTTCTTATAATGAAACGGACTAGCATACGAGCTCCCTGTTTAGGATTGATAGGAGCACTGGCGATCAAATATCTAGACGGGAACCTCGAAGCAACGATCTCCGACCCTTTCTTTCTTTCTTGTCCAGATTTCATCTTTCCTATCCTGATTTGCATCCCTGACTTCAGACGGTCCTTCCTATTATAACTCGCCTAGGTACCTTCTAAATACTCCCCAATCCCGCGTATCCCAACCCGGCTGAATGTTATCGTAACGATAACTGGCAATCCTGACTCAATACTATCGACTAATTCAAGTCATTGATGATCTAGTGGCTAGGCCATGCGCTGTTCGTATCGATAAATGTATTATAAAACTTATCTTAACACATCGAGGACGACACTCTGCTCGCTTAACGCGCTTTCGAAATTTCGACACACATTTATTTCGTTAATATCGTCATATCACCATGTCATTAACATTGTCATTTATCATAAGAGTATGCAAGACTACGTTGCCTCGGTAACATAACAAGGAAATCAATGTATTTATATATTGTTTATCGAGAAAACGATAAAACGAGATATCTCGTTACCCGTCTTCAACGTGTTAACACGTATCGAAGAATTCTTTTTAAGCGGACTCTCGCGACATCCCCGTGACACCGGCACGTACGATGTTGAGAAACGATCGTGATCGACTCGTGGTCGAGTGATATAAAAGAGACGATGCGCATCGACGCGATCTATCGCGTCAAAATGCAATCGTCGTATTTTCGCGTATCGAGAATTACATCCTTTGGCGTTTCCGTCGAGTTCGAGCCCCGGAAAATCGTATCGAAGCTCTTGCTTCCCATCGACGCGACAATGCGCTGCGCTTGGAAAGCCGCGAGTTTCCAAATACAGAATGCCGTCAGAAAATTTGATTGGATCGCCAAGCTCTCTATCCCGCTTCGCAATTTCGATCGTGTATTCGTACGAAGAACACGCGGCGTAATTCGTCCTACGAATTTCGCCAACGGCGCATGTGATTACGTACGTATGCGCGTAAATGTCCGAGCCGCGTCCAGCACTTATCGCGCGAGGAGATCCGCTTAAGCTTCGCGGGCTTTGTGACTCGTAATCGAAGAGGTTTCTACCTAAAACGAATATAATTATTCCAGCGTAACTCGCCTACCGTTCTATCAAAATTAACGAGAACTCGAGAGATTTCGATTTGGAGAGCCTCTTCGGAACTTCAGGCAATTTCGTTATATCGCGCAGCTTCGATTTTACGCGAACGTTAAAAAGCACGATTAATACACTCTCCTGAAGTAATTGCGTACCGTATGGCTTAACGTATTCGGTATATTAGCTGTTAGCCGAGCGATATTATCCGATGTTCGAAACCATAATCGTATTCGGTCGACTGGCGATCGGTTGTGCGCGTGCATTTGGCAGCTGTCAACTAAAATCGACGATCGACCGTAGTTATGCGTTCGACGGTTACGAACTAACGTCGACAATCGAACCAAAGATCGTACCGAAACAGTCGTAACGTCAATAGAATTCAACGTAGCAGTAATTATCCGCGCGCTCAACCGCGAACTAATTTTCCCCGTTTAGCTCTTATCCGATTACGATTCATCCCTCGTTCTCGTGAATCAAAATCAGTTTCGAAGTACAATTTTTCGATGCGGTATCTACGCGGTAAAATATGCGAGTTATCGTCGAAGTTAAGCCAGAAGAAGGCGATAGCGACGTTCTAATCTCCATCTGGCATCGAGCGAGCGCATCTTTCAAACGCTTAACCGTAAAAACGACGGTAATCGATTATTATGCGTGGGGGTGATTTAAATGAGCGACGCGCCGCGTTAATCCCGCATCGAAACGTAGCGCAAAAATAGCGATAAAAGATGGCCGGTCATTGAGGCCGTGATAACGCGAGCCTGATGGATCGTAATTAATCATTAGAGTGCGCGGCATAACAGTCGACTGAAATTCGTTCGGGTAACAAACTGTGACGAATGATACCGCGTATCACGGCGACGCGAAAACGTGACTCAAGCGGCACGCTGTGCGCCGACGTGTCACGCGAGGTAATCGTTGTCCCGCGCTCGTTACCATCGACTCCCTCGTCATCGGAGCCGACACTGATTCCGCTCATTAATTGGAGCATCCTCGGTGACACCGTACCGAGATGGGTGACGTCGTGAAATCCGCACGGCTCTTTTGTCAGGATTACGACCAAGACGACAAAATCCCCTCCTTAAACTCGCCTGGAACGGCTTCCGCCGTTTGGATCTTCCTCGGATGGCGAGTAAAACGATGCCACGGCGAAGATCGAACGTTTGGAGTGGCGTCGATCGGTTCGAGTGTCGCGCGGACTTTGTTTCGCAGCCTCTTCGACTTCGTCTTTCACTCTGTGATAGAGAGAAAAAAGATAATCCATCATGTTTGTTCCACCATGGCCGCTCGATAGCTACCTCTCGAGGTACAACGAGCTATAATGAGATGTACGACGTACGTCTCTATCGCGCATGCAACGTTGACAGAACCTGCTCCGCTCATTACGATGAAGACCAGTAACAAGATTTTCGCGGAGAAGGTTTCGAACGATCGTCTCCAACGAGACCAACGTTCTCACGCACGGTGAAAAGATTTAGGCGGCCAATCGAAACCATGGAAATTGATAAGCGTATGCTTAACGACTACGGTGAGAACGTGGAAGGGAGAATCTCGCTTAGACGCGTACTGTGCTTAAAAGCAGGATTCCCGGATGCGAGGGTCGATTTTTTCGTGGAACCTTCAAAACTCATTCGGCGTTGGTTCGTTTGACAGACACCGACCATTACTTTTGACACGTTCTATACGTGTATGGCATATCTACGACACGCTGTTCCCTTCTCTGCCTTCCCCTCGTCGTTTCGTTCCCGCTCCTATTTCCCCTTCGTCCCTCCCAGAAACGGGATGCATAGTGAAAAGCTCGCGAGACGTGATTTATTTTAGCTTTCACGAACCCTTTAAAAGGATCTCCCTCGCCCGCCCGGCTTGTGGAAATGATACGGACGGCGTTCTCCCTCCGTTTCTCCTCCTTTTTTATTATTCTTTATCCTCTTTGGCGATTCCTTCCCTTTCGAATCCTTTTTACGATCGGTGAGGCGGATTACAGGATATAACGAGGTTTCAACCCGAGGAAAAATACGAGTCTCTCGTTTTTCGACTAAAGTTGGGCGTCTGTATCATCTACGTACGCGCGCTCGAAAGAGTTCAAGCAGCGATTAAAGTCGTTACCGAGACAGTACGATACCCAAAACGCAAAGCGGATAGAAATTCGTTCGATACGACGGACCGTAATACGTTCGCGATACAACGATGACGTCTCAGTGACAGAATTGCTAATAGAAATTACACGACCTCGTAAATAATGTAATAAAATCGACATACGATTCTCGTCCTACAATTAAGCGTTCCTGTACTTTTTTCTTACTATGTTTTTAATTAATTTACGACGCTTTGTCATAAAGCGTCCGAACGTACCACGAAAGTAGGTAAGTAGAACTGGAATGCAGTTTCGAGTTGAAGTGTTTCTACCGTAAGGATGGACGAAGAAATGTTTGATGTATTTAAATGCAAATAGGGAAACGTTTACTTTTAATAACCATTAGGTTATTTAACGTTAACATTAACTTAAAAGAGCAAGGTTCTTTCCTAACTGAATAAATTCGAAATGAAGTATCCGATTTTATTTCTGTGATAAGATAAGTACTCCTAGAGATCATGCTTTCGTTTTATTAACAAACAAATCTTTTTTATTTTATTATTATTTATTTATTCTTATTTCTTATTTATTTTTCTATTGCGAAACACGTAATAAATAATTTACTACTCTTACAAGAACGACGTGCTTCCTAAAACTTTTTTTTTAGTACCATCTGTCTCTTTTAATACACGACACGAAGACAACAGGCAAAATTAAAAATTCGCTCACCCATATGCGTACATCGCTCCGACGAGGCAATGGTCGCTATTCGGACCTCCTCTCGCAACAATGAACTACTCGATTAATACATGTATTAAATCGTATGAGATTACGACCACGGAAAGAGAAGACGCAACTCCGTTCGCGCATTTCCAAGCAGCTTTCTTCTTTTACCAGCATCGTCATCTCAGCGATCGCCACAGTCCTCTTCGACTTCTTATCCCCTTTTCGATAGCATCTACCAGGGCTGCCCCCCCTCCCCCAACGCCATGGGCCCGGTACTCTTCACACCGCAGTCCTGGGGCTATAAGTTCAGGCCTCTTCTCCCCGCAGCGGCGGCTCCTGGTCCTCTTCGGCCTGCGGCCGTCCCCCGACTGCTCCCGCTATGCCACGTAACGCTGTTATAACATCTCAGTGACGGAGGTGGGGGTGCGCATGCTCGCATTTTGCTAATATATCCTTCTTTCCCGTAATGGCAATTACGATTTAATATATAAATATTTGATTAATTAAATAACGTACTCATCGCTAAATGAAATGTTGTTCCACCGAAAGACAAAACGTCTGTATACTGGTGCATTACGCCTTGAATACAGAGTTACTTCAGAGATAGCATTTTAAATTTAGCCATCGCATCGTTGAAGGAATTCATGCATAGGAATGAGTAATTTTTTAATTCTGCCTATCGTCTTCCTGTGTCGTGTAAAAAAGTAAAAATCGACTTTCCTTCTAATTTTGTAAATATATAATATTATAACGTCTCTAAACGAAAAGAAGCTTGCGTCATAATATATGTCATATTTATTTAGAGCATAAGAATGTATTAGCTTTCATTTAACAAAATATACGTTTTAGCAGAGTGATTACTCGAGGAAAAAATTAATTTTTCAAAATCAAATTTTCAATTTCAATTCAAGATTTTAACAGCTTACGTTAGAGTCTCGGTCCGAGTGTCTAGCTACATTGGATTCGTTATTTTGTTTACAGTAGTTTTTGCTTTGAATTTGTATTCAGCGACATCGAGCACGATCAGTTCTTGCTACGATGAAAAGTCTGCCAGTGATTTTGACTAGTTATATGTGATTTTACCTCACTGTACGTCGTCTTGAATGCTCGTCGTACGTCTTAATACCGCAAAGAACACAATATTCCCATCCAGTAAAGCTTGTAATTCTTCCTTAAGAAAATGAAAAAGTAAAAGAACGTAGCTGTTCGCTTACAACGAGGCATCGGCATAGAAGAAAAAAATATCGTTAATGAATTGAATTTTAACGCGACGAATTTCGCGTAACGAGGTATAAAATGAAGGGACAAAAATCAAGTTAAACGAGACCGCGTACTTATGTATGTACGTGCTCGTAGCTCGTGTCTGCATGCATGCATAGATCGAGTCTTCGCGAGCGAGCGCTCGAAACAAAAGCTTCTGGTCCAAAAAGGAGTCCGGGTGAGCCTCTAACGAGTAGCTCTCTCGGCATTCCTCCATCGTCTTTATGTCTTCTCTGCTCGGTAACTCGTTCTTCTTCTCCTATCATCTTCTCTCTCTCTTTCTTTCTCCTTCAACGCGGCACCAGAGCCACGAAAAAACCGCTAAATTCCACCGCGAATGAAATTCTTCCCTCCTGTCCCTATCTCACCATTTCCTCCCACCCTCCCCCATTCACCCACGGCAATGTTTTCACTCTTCATTTCGAATGGCACGTCGTTAGCTTCGTACTACGCTTTAACCGACGCTCCGGCTTAATGGTCGTTTTCGCTTCCTCACTTGAGAAGCGGAGAGAGCTTGGATTGCGGTGATAATCAACGTGAAAAGCCGTCGTCGTCGTCGTCGTCGTCGTCGTCGTCGTCGAACGACGGTGCATCGCGACGATACGTGAAATTGTCGACTTTCCGTCGGCATGAAGCACCACTCGTCGTACGATTGCCAACGATAAAATGGCCTTGATACGAGCCGCGAGCGAGCATCGGGCAAATATCTCGGAGATACGCACCTCGATGGGCGGTAGTTCGTGAAAGATCGATAAAAAAATAAATTCGATCGATCGAAGCGAGCTTCGACTAGCGAAGCGCTTCGAGAGGAACCTCGAATTCGCAGCCGAATAATTCTCGGAGAAATTCGACGAAGGATCTCGATACGACAAAGTCGAAAGTACCTCGATGCGGATAATCGATGATCGACGTACGCCACTGTTCGCTGGACGTGAGAAAGGTTCGAGTAAAATAAGGCGGTAGATGGAACCGAATTGCGGGTTTTGGTTAAAGAAGGGAAACGGAAAGAGCAACATTGGAAGGATGAAAAGGCGAAAGACCGCGCGCAACCGCCGATGTAAACGAAGTATAATCGTTTAAGGCGAACGTATCTCAACGATGCCTCCGCCGTGTCGATGGTTTCACGGAAAATGGTACGCGAAAGTTTAAATCCAAGGAACCGCGATCCTTCCAGCAAGATTCTCAACCTCGCAGTTTCGAACGAGTCGAACAATAGCTTTCATTAAACCACCGAAGTATTGTCGGGAGTTCGCAAAACTTCCGTACAGTCGCAACTCTTAATGAAACTCCCTCGCAGGATTATGCATTTTCCCCGTCGCGACTCAGTAGCGCATCGAAAATAAAGTTTCTACCTGCTGCGATGTGTTAAACAACGTTGTTTAAAATACGCGACAAATGACGTGGAAAGAATCTCGCTCGCGTCACTGCCTCGCATTTTTCCGCGACGTAACAATTTTAAACGATTTCAAATACCTACACAAAGCATTTGTCTTTTTATAGGTTGTTCACCGTACTCACGAGGGAATTCGACGATATCCGAGGAGCAAAAGCGACAGAGGGAGAAGATAATTCCGAAATAAAAAACTGATACAGTCATTTCACGTTTTATCTGGAAAGCAGAATTCCAACGATACGGTATGAACATTCCACGAATCTTGGACAAGTTTAGTATCGTTTTGCATTATCGATGTTCGTAATATCGATGTTTGAAACTCGAGGAAGGTTCAATTTATGAATATAATTTTCATAATTGAATATTCTCGACAGGAAGCCTCGACGAAGAATGAAACCCGAAACAGTGTAGAAGCTGCGGCGTATCGACAACAGACGAACAACCTCATCCTTCTATCGACGAAAACAAAGCAGCCTACGTACATAGCGCTCTCGAAAACAACTCGTCACTCGTCGATCACGAAGATGATTAATAATAACTAACATAGACACGCGCTATCGAGCTAACGATTAGTTATCAGAGTTTATTCATTTTAAAGATCAGAATTTCTTTAATACAGGCAAATATGCATTAATATCTCCTTAGGAGGAAAGTATCGAAGCAAATGGATTTTGATTAAATAAACAATTTTTAAAAAGAGATATACAGTTTTATACTTTCACTTAAAAATCCGACAGATCATACTCACCAACCTAACATTTATACGGAATAACAATTGCAATGACAATGCCAGAGACGACGACGACGACGACGACGACGACGACGACGACGAAAAACGATACATCGAAGAAAGAAAATAAAAGCAATAGAAAGGCACACGAGAACGTCGTGACAAAGTTTCCGGTCGCTTTGACGAATGGCACCGGGAGGTATCATGACGCGCTGCCAGTCGGGCGCCATGCAGCGTCGGAGCCGACACAGAGCACCGAGAAACGATATTTTTCAAAGAGTGATAAATATACAAAACCGTGCCTGGCCGTCGACAGAAACGGACACTCGCGAGCCTCCATTCTCCTCCAGCAGGCGCTCCTTCTTCCG
Organism: Liostenogaster flavolineata; assembly: GCA_025433975.1. NCBI lineage: Eukaryota > Metazoa > Arthropoda > Insecta > Hymenoptera > Vespidae > Liostenogaster > Liostenogaster flavolineata. The sequence goes on from JAITYT010000412.1 coordinate 1,426,481, forward strand.
CGCAGCATCCCCGTCTTCCCGGTCCAACGAGCAAAGTCTCCGTCGACGGCTCGTCGCCTATCGTGGATACGCCCGTCACACGGAAAGTCCATTTATTATTCGCCGTGAAAGAAGCAGCCATCGGGTTGCATTGAACACCTTTCGCGTGTTATTAAAGGGAAAAGAGAAACGTCGGATGCGAATTACTCCCGCCCCGAGGATTCTCGTCTGCACAGTTCGCCTATCGGCATCGCGCTCGTACATCGTGTGTCACGCTATCGTTCTTCTCATCGACGAACGATGGAAAACCTTCGAGACGCCCGTCTACGTAAAATGCGTCGTTGTCGTGGCTTCGATCGCGTTATCGTCGTACTGGGTTAAAACGCGTCGATAAACCGTCTAACGACGAGCAAACGATGATGTTTGCCTAGTTACATAGATACGCACGGTACGTGGGAGCAAACCGTTATTCGAGAAAACGCGTCTCGTTCGCACGTATGCGCGCGATAATTAAAGGAAGCGCGTAGTCCTCTCGCGCCGTCGTAACAGACTCTCGCGTATCCATGCGCGACAAAGCGACGATTATGAACCACCTTCCGCTTCGACGTCGAATAGAAGCTCGGAGGAAGCCAAGGGAGACGCTTTAATATGCGGCACTGCGTTCGCGAGCCGCGATAACGATAATTCCCGTCTAAATTTCGATTCGTGAACTTTCTCGGGTGCTTTTTCTTTCCCTTTGTTTTTCCCCTTTTCTTTGCCCTTATCTTTCCCGGCCATTGTATAAACTTACCTCGCGCCAAGAGTTCTCGTCCCTCGCCACCACTCACTCCTGCAACAAAGATATAACGATCTAATTAGTGTATCGTTCACCGCGAGCCTCTTATTCGACGCCTTTTAATCACACGCACCTATGCGCGCGCGCGCGTTGCCATCCCTTAAAACATTCGATATCGCTAAGAGCCCTCGTAACGCGATGCGACGATCCCACTCGACGGGATACCAAAGGGAACGTAATTTCCAATCTCATTGTGTCAGCGCGAATCGTCCGGGTCTCCATCGTAATTAACATAACGGTGACAGGCGATCGATGTCTCGTTGAACTCCCGAAAGGCACGTTCCTTTCCCTCCGATTTCGAGCCTCGAAGAAAGGAAAACGACGCTTGTTATCTTGTTTTTGAGGGGGGAAAAAATGAAAGATTCTTTTCGCGGTTATCGGCAAGAAAGGCGCGAGATAAATCGAAGTACGCGCTGCTTCGTAAGGATCTCGAGCGGACGATTTCAGCGTCCTACGAAAAACCGAAAGTGTTCACATCCGATCGATCGATCTTTCAATCGATATTCGTGAAATATAGCTTAGCAAACGAACTGTTTATTCTAAATTTATTATCTATCCAAATTTATTTACAGAACGTGTAACCGAGTATCCGACAACTTCTCACTTTTTATAACAATTCTCGTATTCCATTGCGTTCGTGTGTTCGTTTCCAAAAGCCAAAGAGCGAAGACGCGTATCGATTTTTCTCCTATTTTGTCTATTATTTGTATTATTTTTTCTCTTATTTTCCTAATTTCCATTTTGGGCAATCGTGAATTCAACCGTTCCTTTAACCGCATAGTTTATCGTGAAGAAGGATTTTCGACCCTTATCTCGCGAACGTGCGTTTTCGTATTGTTAACTATTTTGTGTTTTTCCATATTCGTTCAATTTTCTATTGTTGTTATAATACATAAATAATATAAATAATATATAACACAAAATAAGAGTCCGCGTACAAAATTTTACGTTTGCGCGCGCTCGTCGCCGGCCTTCCCTAGCTAAATATCGAAATCGTTCCAACGTTCGGATCGGCCGATTTACGACCACGTGATTAGAGCCGAAACAGGAAGGTCCTCGAATCTCGCGGGAGAGAAGGAGACGCGTTGTTAGCTTCCGGACGGCAGACGTCTTCTTTCGTCGCGGGGAATCGATCAGGAATCGTGGAAGGGCCGAAACGAAGGAGGCCATCCGCGCCCTACAATCATCCGCCTCCTCTCTCCTGTCACGCAGCTTGGTCTTCGGTGTTCGCATCCAGTAATTGCCGCTGCAATTACCGCGAATTACGGCGATAATTACCGTAATTATGCGCTGCAGTAATTTTGGTAATTACTGCGGTAAATCGTGAACTCCGATGGCATCTTTACCTGGAGTCTTCGCCGCCACCCTCTACTTCAACCACCTCTGGTCGCACGCATATCCCTCTCTATCTTCTCTCCCTTTCGTCTCCTAATTTTTTCCCGAACTTTGCTAGTTCCTACGATCGAGATTCGATCGACACAGCGAATGTCAAGGGTAACGAGTTCGTCGTGCCTATTGCGATGGTCGTGAAGACTCTAGAGCCTAGACCGTGAACCTCCCTGGAGAGAGGCAACAGATTTAATCCTCCTCCTTCCCTCCATGCTCATGGACAGCTTCTCGTCGGCCTGGCAATCGTCCTCGTGAAACAATGTCCAGACGCGCGTAACGTGGGATGTTGGCAAATGCCAAGAAAATAAGGCGTAAGAGAGAGAAAGAAACAGAAATGGAAGTTTGGTTCAATTGTACTTATTCATCATGAAAAATAAGATTCGACACAATTCGATACCCTCGCTAATGCGCATCGACCACGAAGAAAGAGATCTTAGACGATCATTCGACGTCTCTCGAACGATTTTAGACGATCGAATTTTTAATTGGTCGATGCGCGTTTACGAATGTTCTCGTTAAGATTAGCCTCTCTTTTTAGAAAAGAGACCTTCTTGTTCGTTCGAGTCGGAGGAAAGCGCGAATATAAACCGAAAGCTGCGTCGTACGGTACGCCGGTACTCGTTTTATCGAATTAAAAATTTGCATATTCGCTTATTAGTTCGATGCGATTCAACCTAGCAGACTCTCACGACGCGATGAGTATGAAAATTGCACGCTTAATATCTCGAGAGAAGTATCAGCTCGATCATAGGCGATACCGTGGCTGCGAAACATTCGGGGAAAAATACTTCTCTTTATTCCAGCACAATATCCGCATTGTTTCGAACGATGTAGCATTAATGCGGTAATACGTAGCGCGCTTCGTTTCTCTCTCTCTCTCTCTCTCTCTCTCT
>JAITYT010000412.1:1442095-1458305 GCA_025433975.1 Liostenogaster flavolineata
CGGCATAGGCATAAATTAGACGGAAATCTCGAGCGAGCTAATTATCAATGCAAGCTCGTCGCGAGCCAACCGTGCACCGGCTTCCCGATAATGTATGAACGTACGTGGCAAGTACAGGGCGAAGGAATCGCCAAACTCGTACGCGTTATCGATGTCCTCAGTGCGACCCTGCTGCGGAAGGAACCACCCCGCCATTTTGAGATTCATTGCGTCGAAAACAACGCCGGTTAGCCCGTTCTACAACGTTAAAACCAATATCGGATTTTATACGAGCCACGAAACGAACTCGCTTATGTATAAATCGATAGCGCGAGCCTGCGATACGTACTTCCGCTATAATATTTTTTTTAGCGTTATCTCGCCGTAGATGTCGCGCACTCGATGTCGAACGAGCTAAAGTACTACAGCGTTCGCATTGGAAATATTTAAACGGCCGATTTTCTCGAGTAACGAAAGAACCATCGATTTCCATCGACGACAAGACGTCCGATAGATCTAACGAAATCGTGCAATCTAACGCAAAATATGGCCGAATCGGTTGACGAGGTACCGGTGAATGATATCGAGAGAAATTTCTTGGAATTTAAAAATTCTCTCGGACTTGTATTTCGTGGAAACGGGTTCCTACCGCGATGAAAAGATCTTGAATAATTTCAAGGGGGACTCCTTTCTTTGCCAGATTCAAAGGAGCGTCTCCCTACATTTAAAGAGACAGAGATAGGAAGGGAGAAAGAGAGAAAGAGGGTAGATGGTGGAAGATGGGGGAAGGCAGAGCTTGCACTTTGTTTCATTAAAGCACATGCAATATATTCGCGTGGCCTGGCAGGGTTGGTGCAAGAAAAAAATGTTTGCCTTAATTTCACATTCCTTTGTGCCTCCTCGCGCTACGCCTCGGTCGCTACTCGTTTTAGTCCATTAATGCGCCTGCGTGTAAACCATTCTTGATGCTCGTCCAGGGAAAAAGTTCCTCCTAACTCCGCTTCCCTAGCTTTTCCCACGTGTCCATTACCCCGTTATCTCGCTCTCGCACAGTACAATTCCTTCGTAGCCTCCATTTTTCTTACATTTATCTTCCTTTTTTCCCGGCGCCTCCCTCGTAAGCGCTGCCGAAAAGTTTCGAATGGCGACGATTCGCCTCGTTATTTTAACCGCGCCGACGCGTAAGATAAAACTTACGAATCGCAAGTAGGTAGCACGCGTATCTTTCCGTCTCTCGATGAAACTCGACTCGAGTATGCAAAGGCAGTGCAGTATTGTAGGCGAAATGCGCCTCCGATAAACGAATTTTCCCTTGTCGATGCCTTGGAAAGAACGTGAAAACACTCGATACAAATTTGTGCGACATCGAAACGATTAGTTTCCACTTTTCATCGATAGTACGCAGAATTCGAACGATCTCGTCGCGATAACGCGGTTGAAAAACTGTACTTTCGTCGGAATGTTCGATTATTTTTTCGCGACGGATTTTTTCGTAACGCAGCGCGGTAAAATCCGCATAACGAAAGGACCGAATTCGTCCATCAGTTTATCCCGTTTCGGCTGCCGCTTCTATCAAACGCCGCCAATCATTCGGTGGATCCGGTTTACCCCTTTGGTTCGATCGCCCTTTCGACTCGTTCCGCAGTTGTATTCCATCATCCCTCGTTATCGATTTCAAAATTACAATCGTCGGGTGTTTAACCCTTCAAGCCGAATCTCAGTACGTGGTTCGGCGCAGACGGTTGGATTTTTTTTAGAGTCTGCGTAATCTAACAAGTCCGTCCACGTGGTATGGGTAAAACTATGCCAATGGAGCTCTTCTAGAGGCAAAAGGAAAGATACAGAGTACTGGTGCTCAGCTTGCAAAACAGACCTGTTTGAAGGAATGTTTCAAAAATCACACGAGACTCAACTTTTAGAACGGAAATTAAATACTTCGAATCGAATGAATAAGCGAAGTTATGAAATACGTTGTAAGTAAAATTTGTATTAAATAGAATAAAAATTTTACCGCAACGCTAATTTTTTACGATTTTAGAATTAACATTTGAAAAGATATGAATTATTTTCGCCAGAGCAGCACGAAGTTATATTTTGAAAAATTTAAATACCGCGAATAGGGCACTAGCGTTTAAATTTCTGAACCGGCTTGAAGGGTTAAAGGCCGCGATTCCGACTCTGGAGGAGTCGGCAGAGGCTCGACGAAGGAACGGTCTTCCCCTCGAAGGAAGAATAAGCGTCGTCTCTGTAACCGAGCACGAAGACGTCGTTACGTCAGCGTGTCGTCGCGACTGATTCGACTTTAACGACGATCTCGCGGCGAGTTAGTTCGCCTTGAAAGGAGGAGAACTTTTATTTTTCGCTCACGATCGCCACACCTACGAGAATTTCATACTCGCATCGTTTCGAATAAACAGAAAAATATTCCGTCGTTTCTGCGAAGAATCGTTCGATCGTCCGATCGAAAATCGATGAAACAAAAATTGTATGCGAAGCGATAAGAAAATTCTGTGAGTCATCATCCTCGATATCGCGCGAAAAATGTTCCTTCGACTTTTTCTACCTGATACGCAGGTCTGATTTGAAACGTTACAAAGTCAAAGATCACCGGCGTCCACGAGGGACAAGGCAGCTTATTAACTTTTAACGGAAGATTTCGTGTTAGTTCGTATCGTTGTCTGCAGTCGAGCGGACCTCAGAGCGATAGATCGACCAATTTTATCCGACCTTAGTGCTCGGATGAAACTGAGCGAAACGTCGCTCGGGAAGAGCTTCCATGGGCAAACCTGAATTCTCCGGAGCTGGATTAATTCACTCGTAATCCTCTACGATCCACTCTTCCTTCGCCTCCTATCCTCTGCTCCTAGGCTACCTCCTTCGTCGCATAGTCAATGAATACAGAATGACAAGCGCGATACCAACTAACTCCGCTCGTTCTCGACTCCAGCTTGGAAAAGATAAGGACCTTGTCCTCGCGAAGGTCACGAGAGCAAACTCGGCCTCGCGTGGCACGAAAAAAGCTACGAAAGAGTCAAGGAAACTTCACAAAACAGTAATCATTTAATAACTGACAGATAACAATACCGACGATAAAAAGGAACGAGACTTTTCCCGACGTTTATAATTATATGTACAGAATTTTTTAGCGGGTCGGTATGCGAGCGCGTGTTTACCTCACTGGACTGTTTTCGAGAGAGAGCGTGTTTATACCTATCTCAACGTTCTGAAAAGTTTCATAGTTCGTGGGCTAACGCTCGTCTGAATTTTCACCTATGCCGAGAACAGATATCAAAACTCGTACGCCTTATTTCTTCCGTTGATCCCTTCTAGCATCTTTGAATAAGTAACTTTCGCTTTTGTTTCGGTTAATAGAAGAAACCGCGTATCTTTCGCTTGCGATGTCACGGTCGCCACAGACTTTCAGTCGCGAACGAAATTAGAGTCGCGTCACTCGCGCTCACCGAAGAGGAAGGAAGAAGCAGACCGGTCCTTCGAGTCCTGTAGAATAGGAGAGAGAAAAAGAGAGAGAGAGAGAGAGAGAGAAGAGCAGAGAACAAAAGCGGCATTAACTCACATCCGGGGGCAGCGCAGTTTCGCAAACAAGGTCGCGTTCGCAGCTCGCTCGCGCATCGCTTTTATTATTAAAGCGTAATTCGAAGCGGCGGACACGGAAACGGATGCGCTTGCACGTCCGTTCGCACGTCTGCCGCAACCTGACTGACACCCGGCGCGCAAAGTGCCACGTGACGATGCCAACGACGCTACCAACGCGAGCCACAGACCGACGGACAGACCGAGCAAGCCAGCCTTTCGTTCGTTGCCCTGTCACGGACACGGCCGCCCCCGCCTGTCCGATTTCGCGTGCGAAATACTCGCCTAACTACGCGCACACCCGCTCCGATCCTCACACCGACGGTTTAAGCGTTCGACATATGTACGTTCGACGCGTTCTCCATCCGTCCTTCGTCCCTCTCGCGCTCTCTTTAGCGTCGATGTCGCGCTCCACCTCCTCCTCCTCCTCCTCCTCCTCTCGTCCCTCTAACCCTCGATGCGCCTCGCTGCCCTTCGTTCTTCGAAATCCCTGCGTGCAGAGCTCCTCTCGTGCCTCGACCCGCCGCTGCCCGGCCGCAACCAATCCTCGCGCGACAGTGGCGGCGGCGGGGTTACCGGATTACAATGTTTGCCGGCGACTGTGCAAACACACCGCGTGGTTCCTCTCGTATTCGTCGCGCACACACGCCGATTCTACGCGACACCGACGTAACGAACGAACGAGCGTTGAGAGAGGGTGCTTCGGAGCGAGAGCGAAAAAGAGAAGGTGAAAAACGCGGTATACGGAACGATCGGACGCGCTCGACCGGTACGGAGGCGGAAAGCCGCGCGTTAAGGGCAAAAATGTGTGCGCTATTTTCGAAAGGACGAACGAGTCGTCGAGATTGATAGTGACGGAGGAAGTGGAAGGAAGAGGGATGGAGGGTGGGGATGTGGCAAAGGGTTGTAAAGGTGGAAAGTAAAAGCCTGGAAACGAAACGCATCGTTCGATGAACGACTACGCGCGCGAATTTTTCGTAGGCGGAAATATTAACGTTTTCAATTCGAAGAAAGTAATACATTTCGTAATTCCATCCTTACTAACCTTCTCTTCGCGTATATGTCGAAGACATACGCAGAAATGCAAGTGGGTGTTAAATCTTGTGATGACATTTATTCGACAGAACTTTCCGATAGGTCTAATATTAACCGGAGAGTTCCATCCGTCTTTCAAATAAAAAAACTAATACACTTTCGATGCATCGATTAACATTTACGCAGAAAAGCAAGTGTACGCTGAATTGTCTGGTAGACCTAATATTTTTCCTCGAACACGAAGAACATCGTGTCAAAGGCAACGCGAGGCTCGCATCGAAAGGACGAGCGATTCGATCGTAAATTTTGCCGTGCGGAATGTCCGTGATTTATTATGTCTCGCGAAGTGCGAGCAGCTACATCTTGAGATGACGTTATTCGACGGAACTTTCCGATAGATCTAATTATTAACCGGAGAGTTTCATCCGTCTTTTAAATAAAAAAAATTATTACATTTTCGATGCATCGATTAATATTTACTGGACGATATAATTTCCATCGTTACGAACCTATTTCGAGCACTAACGGTACATAACTTTTCCATAAATCTAATACATAGCGTTAAGGACCGAAGGAGCACTCGATTCCCTTCTTCTTTCGGTCCTTCTACTCGCTTCTCCTCGTTTCTCCATTTTTCGAGATTCGTGGCGTTACGAGGCGCACTACGAGCGTCGGTTCGTTCGTCGTCGCTCAAAATCGAACTCGTAAGCACCCGTTGAATTATTTATCCGTGCGACCGAATCTTCGCGATAAACGCGTGAAAAGGGGAAACGCGATGGACCGTGAACGCCGCTTTCCTCCGGCTCGAGAAATACAGTGGAGAACGTCGTAACGGCGCATCGTAACGTATCGATCCCTTTCTCGAGCGCCGATAATTTTCTTGCGGCTCCCGAAGCCACGCGAATTTACGCCACGTCGACGATTGTATTCGATCGTCTGGAAATCGCTCTGGTCTGGCGAGCGCCATCGTGCAAAGATGCGAAACGAATCACCGCGATCGTGACTTCGCGAGCATCGATTCGAATTTAACGCGAGATACGCGCACTCACTGTGCCGGAAATCTCCACGGTGGATTTACCGACGGTGAGGTTACGTTGATTCGCACAAAGACGTTGGATCGCGATAAAAGGAGCACCAGCGAAATACCTTCATTCGTGAAATTGGACGTTTCAAAGAGAAAGGAGAAGAATCCGACCAAAGATCGACATCGAGACTTCGATCCAAAAAAGAAAGAAAAAAAGGAAAAAAAAAAAGAATGACCAAACGACCAAGAAACACGAGGAAAGAATGGACGAAAATCTCGCGGAAAATAGATCGTAACGAGAAATTTGATTAACGCGATCCTATCGATGTTACTTTCTTTAGGTACTTCTCTCGGTAGCGTTGAAACGTTTGCGAGTCGATACGATCGCGAGACGATGATATCGCGCGGACACGGGCGGTCGCGACGGCCTCGAGGTGAGACGACGCCTGACGACGTCGCATTTGCCATCGGCAAGAAACGTTGCCGCCGCGCAGCCGCCGGCGAAACTCCACAAAAGTTGAGACACTTGCTAATGAGCGCTACGTATCTCGACGGTGCACACTCCGCGTTCTCCTCAGACCTTCCGTCTCTCGCTTTGTTTCTCGCTTTCGTCCGTTGCGATCGTCTCTTCCCGCTCCTTTCCTTCTCTCCACCCCTCCCCTCTCCGTTACTCGGTCCATCCATCTCCGACGGACTCGTCGCTCCCTCCGCGACGACCTTCGGTTTCCTTCGACGACGACGACGACGACGCGGAGGCTCTTGGTCTTACGTGTGTCGCGCAACCAGTTGTCCGGGTCACGAAAGACGGGTTCGACGACCTTTCCGATGCACCTGCGACTCGTTCGCGGAGGGTGCATAACCGTCCAGACGCGACTCAGAGAGAGAGAGAGAGAGAGAGAGAGAGAGAGAGAGAGAGGAACGGGTCGAGCAAGCTTGCAGATTGCAACGGAACTGACGACGATGGAGCGAAGACGACGCGAGGATTTCGGTCGCGTTGTCTCGCGACACGAGAGAAGTTGCCGGTGGTACGCAGGTAATTGCGTCGAATATCGTAAAGAAATTGGCGAGAGGAACGGATTCGTCCGTTCGACGAGCGAGTACGCAACGCGAAGATGTTTCTCGAAATAAGTTCGTTTCGTCGATTCGAGGAAAACTCGTTTGCCACGATCGTAGATATTTCGTGTTTGGAAATTCGAAAATGTCTGAATGGAATTTCGTTGTTGTCCGTGCTGGTTCTAACCGTGGCTGGCTCGTAAAATCGTAGACGTTCGAATTACAATGGAAATTCGTCGGGACGTACGACGAAGCGCGTCGTGAAACCTTGAGAGAATTTCGAGAAGTTCGTCCAGGCTGGAAGAAGGCCGACGTAGGCGAGGAGGAAGTCGAAATCGGCTGGAAAGCGCGTGTGCTCGTTTGACCTTATCGAGGAGAGGAACTTTCTCGTCTGCCACGAAGTATCGATTAGCTCGCTACTTTGACTCGAGCATCACTTCGAAGATTGCTCATTAGATCCTTGGAGCATTTACTGTCCGCCGTTGGTATCGGGAGGCGGCGAATCGCGGTATCGTGACCGAGCGAGAACGCGAATTATCCCGCTGGCTCGAACCGGTAAATCATAGTCGTTTCACTTCGCCTACTTGCACGTTCGAGAAGCACGCCTTCCGTGCCGCGCAAATTTGGTAAATTTGGCTCTATTGCAAGTTAAGAACGCGTTCGATTAAAAATATATACAATCGAGAACAAGTCCATTGATTAAAATATAGTAATTTGAATAAAAGCGACTTTGCTCTCCAACCTACACCATAGATCTACGTATCTTACAGTGATAGTTACCTTGCGGTGAAGTTCTGCATGCTCGAGGCGCGATTAAACGCGCGAAGATGTGATAAATTGGTGGTCAATCGCGCGTTAAGAATACGTTCGATTAAAAATGCATCTAATCGAAAACACGCCCATTAATTAAAGTATAACGATTGGAATATAAGTAACTTCGCGCTTCAACCAATGCCATAGATTCACGTATTTCGGAATTTTAACGAAACGTACATTTGAACGTATATACCGATGTTGCATGCACAGGATTGACGAAGACGAGAAACAATTACGAACTTCTCGTAAGATCGAAAAAACGTCGACGGCGAGGACGTTGATCTTGGTTTTGTATCGACGCATTGCGTAGTCAAACAAATCGTATCTAAATAAATACGAAACACTCATTCGTTAAAATCACGAAAACACCATCGCGACGATTTTTGTGCGACAATTTACGACGTAAGCATCAAATCTAATTGGAAGACGTGTATCTATCGGGTTCGTGCCGATTTTCGGTTTTTTTAAAAATTTATTTATTATTTTATTATATATAATAAATAATTATATATATTATATAATTAATTGTTTTTCTTCAAAAAAAAAGAAAAAATTTGTCTTCCAAATCGGCACGAACTTACCAGACAACCCGATACTTTAACATTCGCGTCGTAAAATCATCCTAAACCAGACACGAGCTAATCGTCGAACCTACTTACGAAAGGACGAGCGATCGATCGAAGTACAAATCCGTCGACTCGAAGGTAAATTAATTCACGAGCGAATCGGCGAATCGTTAACGCAAAGATAAGATTCAGCAGTGGCGGTAAGTGTGGTTCCGCCCGAAAACGAATGCAAATAGGTCCAACCGGAATTCGATTGTCCGATGGAGTTTACCGGCGGTTGCTCGTGCCTTCGAGCTCGTCGCGGCAGGAGATACGTGCCACGTCTGCCGCAATGGTAAGACGTCACGTCGAGCGACGCGAGGAAGACGGGGAAAGGCCGCGAGAAGGATGCGGATTATTCCGACTCGACGAACGGAATGCTTAACGAAACTCTCTCCTTCGGTGAACGTCCTGCGACCGGCAGACGCTTTCAAAGGCGTCGATTCCAAGATTACGAGCTTCCGATTGAATTATCGCGACTGGTTTGGGTGCGTACTCTCGAGACGCCAGATATCGATCACGTCACCCGAAAGTTCGCGTATTTTCGTCGACGGTCTGCAATTCGTTCGGAAAGGTTGCTAAGTGTCGTCTTGAAATTTCATCATCGTGACGACGTCGTTACGACGTATTCGTGTTTCTACGAACGAGAGCTCTAGGATATAACTTTACCTAATTAATAAAACACGTTGACTACCGCGCGCATTTTAGGTGGTTTGCCCGGGGCCCCAAAGCGAATTTTCTACGATGCGATGTATACTATGTTGAAATTAATTTACAGCAAATAAGTTATGGTCGTTTAATCATGTTTAATGTATTTTCCGTGGCGGGGACTCTGCACCACGCTTTTTTATAAATTCAATGGTGTTATCTGAACAAGTGACTTGAAAAGGATGTAATTATAATGGATGAAATACTTAGGATTGCAAATAAATTAGCATTGCATTTAGTGCGATGTTCCGACGAAGAAGTTGACATTTCTTCGAGTAATTGCTTACAGAGAAAACGTCGTCAGGAATTTAAAAAAATACAGAAAAGCACGAGATGTAAGACGACTTTGCAAAGGGTGCTACGAAAAAGATTCAAAGCAGCTAGAGAATTCTACTACAAAAGCGGTGACATATTGTGCCAATTGTATTGGCTCGCCTTTTCTTTGCCTGGAATGCTTCAATAAGATTCATCGCAACATGCACGGATAATACGTATATTTTTCAGGTGCTATTACAATTATTTTTATGAGTTCTATGTAGCAATAGTTTCTTCGAACTACTGCGATAAGAATAATATTATTGAAAAATTATCCATATAGATATTTATTTGAATTATGTATTTTTACTATCGATCGCGTCGCCGGTCACCGGTGACCTACACGGCAGACAACGCGTTAACCGTAATCGGTAGATTTCGTGAATTTACCAGTGCGTCTTCTCGAGCGTGGTTCGTTGCGCATCGCCTTTCGAAGAGGCAGAACTCGTCGACGAACGAATTTAAAGTTTCGGCTCGATGAGAACAGTTCCACTTTCACAGCGAAATCTCTTTCAATCCGAATCGTGATTATTACCTGGGAAAACGACGCTGTACGAACTCTCGAGGGTAAAATTTTTCGCTTAAAAGAAAGACGGACTCCCTGTCGTTTGGTGCTTCCAGGTTTAAATGCTGACGTCTTCCTCTCTCGCGGAATTAAGAGCTCCAAAGGCAAAGGTGAATGAGGTGCGCGCGTGTGCGCGAAAGAAACCGATGAGATAAAAGGTAGAAGCAAGAATGAAGCCGCGCGTTCTCGGATTAGAGACGTGAATAGACGAATGAACGGAGCTCGCGGAGTCGAGAAAGCCAAGGATTAAATGGTACGAGAGCAAACGCTCGAAGACGCTTCTTTTTCGTCCTCGTTGGATTATCGTCGAAATCGTTCGCGACGAGCTTAACGGAGTGAACGATCGGTTTCGTGGTCGTTGTTGCTCTCTTCGATATAAAAAGAACGACGAAGAAAGGGAGTAAACGAAAAAAAGAAAAAAGAAGGAAAAAAAAATACAAGAGTAGATAAAAAGTACGACGCACCGTCTCCGCGCGTCTACGTAAAAAGGGACGAAGGAGACGATCGATTCCTCGAGGAAGATTCGACAAGGATGTAGTCGAGGGTGAAAATGCGCACGCTACCCTTTTCATTGTCTCGAAAAAATTCTCTCGCCCGTTGTGCCACTCAGTCGAGCGAATACCAATATCGACTTCTTCGACGAAAGAGATAAATCCTACTATCAAATTTCGATACCGATCGTAGTGGCGTCTATCGACGGCGACACGCCGTACGAGTACGCGTCTCCTTAGGAGAACGCCGCCGCTCGCATAGATGCAAAATTCCTTTATCGTGCTACGTACTCGAGAGTCGATGATGCCGAACGTACGAAGCGATACGGAATATTGGCAGTGTACGCTGATACTCTCGAACAATGCACGCACAAAGGGAAGCCCTTAACTCCGAAATATGCAGCGACGACTGCTTTAAGGCGAGTAGTCGCCGCCTCGCGAAGTCGAAAATGGATATCGTGAGTCGTTCCATTGGCATTAGCGACGATGGATGGCTGAAAGTAACGCGAGGGCGCGTTGATTCGACGAGAACGCATCCTATGACGAATCCGCTTTTATACGTTTCATTATAAAAATATAATGTTTATTATATTTTTGTATGTATTTGTTATAAAAACAAATAACGCTCGGGTTGAATAATAGATAATGCTTTGATGCGAAAGACGATTTTTCAACCTATTTTACGCCACTTAACCCTTTTAGTGCCGGTCGCAAAACTAGTCCCTATTCGAGGGATACGACACGCATAGACTGCCTAGACGCGATAAAGACATAGTTGCACGTAAAAAGTGCAGCTGAAATTTATCGATTGTTATTAAAAACTCGCGAATAATGTATTCTATCAGGAATAATATGCAGAGATCGTTTTAGATAATTGAAAAATGATTATTTATAGCAACAAAACAAAATATGTACAAGGTGTGACGTGGAGGTTGTAGCGATTCGGCTCTTTTTTACGCGGACTATTATTTTGCAAAAGACTCAGTTATTATTTAATCGATTAAGAAAAGTTGTAAATCAAAAATCAATACATTCTTGTTTATACTTATCGTCTCACGTAACGTCTACAATATACTCGAATAAATATGTCGAAGATGCCTGCGATCCTCAGGAAAACAGTGATAATAACAAATGACAAACAACAAACGCAATGTCTACGACGATGATTCAAACAATTTCTAAATCCCTCGAAAACAAAAATTCTGCACTGTTTATACGAACACAGTCGAATTCGCATACTTTTCGATGTCGTAAGTTTATTCGCAAACTGTATCAGAGAGAGAACTTGATTTTTAACAAAAGTTGCTTACTTCAATGAAGACTACCGTTTGGTAACAGATTCGTTTATTATTTAAACGATTGAAAGAAAGTTATAAACGATAAATGAGTAATTTCTTCTCTGTATTTTATTATATTCGAGTTACAATCTAGTTAACGGAAGACTATCGTTGAAGAACCCAATGACTAATGATTAATGATACGATAAATACCACGCGAACGCGACATCAATGTGTCAATTGCGACGTCGGTCAATAGGCCACGCTTTGTTTCAAAATATATCGCACAAAATTATATTACAGTTTATATATAATTATACATAATTATATATAGTTTGTGCACAATTACCCGATGTATCGAAGAGGCAGGAGAGGCGACGACCTGTCGGCAAGTCTTCGGTGTTCCAGCGCCTCGAAGTTCCCTCCATGATTGCACTACGCTCGTGTCCACTTGCACTCCGCTTCACTGCACTTAACTTTATTGCACTGCACTACGCGACGCGACGCGACGCGACACGATACGATACAAAACACGCGTCGAAATTACGAATATTATTTTACCGATGTTCACGCGTCGATGATCGGTTACGAACTGACACTGTTTAGGGTCGCTGTAAGACACCTAGGTCGACCGAAATAAAAAAAAAAAGGAAAGCA
Organism: Liostenogaster flavolineata; assembly: GCA_025433975.1. Lineage (NCBI taxonomy): Eukaryota > Metazoa > Arthropoda > Insecta > Hymenoptera > Vespidae > Liostenogaster > Liostenogaster flavolineata. The sequence goes on from JAITYT010000412.1 coordinate 1,454,212, forward strand.
TCGTAGTTCGATGAATTGTTATTGTCGACATTTTGACAATAAATCAATTATAAAAGCTTCTATGAAAACTCAAACGTTTCATTTTATTTTTGTTATTAAAATGGCACTTATATGAACAAAAAATAGCATTGAGATTTTACGGTTAACGTTTCTATTTCAAAATAAAAACAAATATTTATCCTTGACGACAACATACTTTTAATTAACTATTTAAATGAAAGCTGCATCTTCGCTGCGTCTAGGCAGTCAACTCAGTCGCATTTCGAACGAGATATGTCGTCCTTCGCGTTTCTCGAAACTTTTCCAAAGGACGATATATCGCCCTCTGGCACTAAAAAGGTTAAGAACGTCGTGGAGAGCGATCATCGAGAGCATGTCGTCTCGTTAAAAACGAGAACGAAGTCAATCATCGAAGTCGAACAAAAGTGATCTCAACGAGTAAGAGGGAAACTTAAGTGCATGAAGCGCGTCCGACCTGTGCGTCATCGAGCGCATGCATTGCTTCGAGATCGCGAAAAAGGTCGTAAATGCGACCATAACGCGATGTGGCCTCGATACCAGGCCGATTGGAAGGGAAGGGAGAGGAAGGCAACGCAAACGTCACGTGCAGAACCAGGAAGAGAAACGAAAGAGGTACTCCCGTGGTCGCGGTAACTTACGCCTTTATACGTGGTTTTATGGAGCAGTCACCGATGCGACCGGATGAATCGCTTCGATTTAAAAGTAACAAAACAGCGAAAGAACGAAGGACTTCCCAAGATTATTTTTATCCTGAAAATAAAAATGAAAACGTTCGAGATAATCTCTTCTCTCGCAGACTCGCGTCGTCGAACAGCGAGGTCAAATCCAGAACATTTGGTTAAAAAATACAAACCGATCTTCGATAATTTTCTTTCCTTTTTTTTCTTGATTATTTCTCTACGTGTGCAAAATAACCAACTTATTCCAACGTTCAACTCCGTGATCAAAATTCGAACTTTCGTTTCTGTATTTTTAAAAATCTATCGAGTTTGCGACTCGCCATTGGTAAGGGGTATTGGTCTCTCATCGCGTGCTAGGGAGGGATGATTTTTTACCGACTAAGGGATCATCGTGAAAGCGCCCGCGTTTCGTCAAACATCCACCGTGAGAATGATTTTTATCGCGCGTCTTGGACGTGGCCCTTTAAGACGCCACGACGGATTGATAAACGATCGACCGTGGCAGCGGCTGGTTGCGCCTCGTACGCGCGTTATCTTTCCTCGGCATGCGCGACAAAAAAGGACAGCAGCTTCGAGGAAGGGACTCTTCGAAACGAGGCAACTTCCCTTCGGCGACGTTGTTCGGGAAATAATTAAACAAAAAACACCCTCGTCGAGCTGTAAAACTGTCGTTAGTTCCGTCGATGTACCGCTCAACTTAGGTGCTAGTTATCGTCGGAGTGTTGGTAATAATCGTTACGCTTTAAGGTTGCCTCCTGCCTCTTTCTTGTGGTATTAAAACGCGAAAAGCATGGCCATTATTTCTCAAAAATCGACGGCGACGTCTTGATTACCTTTCGAGAGACAAGAGCGATATCGAAGGAAAGAAGGTGGGTGTACCTATGTAAAATATGTGATGCAGCCTTGTGCGATAGTTCTTTATTTGACAATGTATATAAAATTATGTCAGCAGATGTGTAGAAGAACCGAGAGAAGCGACAAGGAGTCAGCGGATTTGAAGGTAGTAACCAAAATTGCGTCATTGATTTGAATCCTTGGTCGTACGACGCTTCCTTGCCGTTCCTTCGCTGCCGTTACTACTTCGAACGAAGATGACGTTAAAACGCGTACTAGAATACTGCTTTGCTTCACTTTAATTCGTTCGAATACGCGAAATTATGTAGGAAATTACGAGTATTATTCCTTCGATGTTCTAGTGTCTACGGTCGACGAGGAACTGGTACAGCGTGCAATCGACGTAAGTCACTTAGGTCGACCGAAATGACAACAAAGAGAAGCGCCGTAGTTTCGACGTACATAAAGCGTATACACATACATATGAATCTACGAGTATTCGATAAGAAATTGTGAAAAGACTTTTGACGATTTATGCAAAGTACAAAGTTCTATCGTTTACGAAAGGAGCCGTTACGAAAGGCATATTACCTTTCTACGAAAGGAATAACTGCAAAATTATTTTCAAAGGTAATTATTCGGAAATCGTTTTCTTTCGAGATTATCTTCTCGTTATATTTTTGCAAATTTCAATCTTTCCCATCCGATATCCATTAATTCGCGCGATAAAGAGTTTAGAAGAAGTAAAAGACAAAAAGACGGCGATCGTCTTTCCGGCTCTCGTGCGTAATACGGTTAGGCGAAAGACAATTTTTCGAGAAGGGCGAATCCTCGATGTATACAAGGTGGGTTAGCTATTCTCGAATCCTCAGGTACGGGAGAACGAGCCACTTCGATTCGTATCCCTCTCGGTCCGCGGGAAGGATCGTTGAGAAATTTGAGAGGCAATCACATTTGCGTCTCGCGATTCCCTTCGTAGCGACCTCCGTTTACCTCCGTCTTTCGTGGAGTTTACTCCCTCGTCTCGACGCCATCTTTTACCATCGAGAGAGGAAAGTACGATAGCAGAAGAAGGATACGAAAGAGAAGATACTAAATACGAAGACCCATCGATGTCGATGGGGTAGATTTCGTATAGTTCTTTGAGTCTTTCTTCGAGGCCCTGAGTTACATCGTCGTCTCCTTCGCGGAGATGGTATAAGATGATCATAACGCGCGCACTCTCTTCCGGGATCTCGAAAAACGACGACGGCGCAAACGACTTGAACGAGAGAAGGAAAGAAAAAAAAAGAAAAAAAGAAAAACTCGAAGATCGCTTTGAAGTCGGTCGCTTCCGCGATCTCGTCGTCCGAGACGTCGCACTGAGATTTCTCACCTTTTCCTACTTGGAGCGTGTCGCTGTTCCGCGTCACGAGCTTTCATATCATCGAGAAACGAGGAACGTAATGACGAAGAACCGGATGGCGAAGCTAGGCGAACCCGCGAACCCTCCCTCGATTATCCCTCGTCCTATCCATCTCGTCCGAAAGTTTTATCGCCCGCTAAAATCTAAGAGGAAATGAAACGAAACTGTCCTTCCTATTTTTCTCCTCTCTTTCGTTCTTCGCGCTGGATTCCCTCGAGTTTCCAGTCGCCCTTCCCGCCCGGAAATAAACTCGATATTTTCTCGCTATAATTTTCCGCTCTTTCGAGAAATTTTCCCCTATCTTTGGATGTCGGACACGGCTTTGCGCGAATAACGATCGAATTACGTAGAAGTATCCACACGATCGTCCTTTCTCTTCTTCTTATCGATCTTTTCTGCTTAACGTTCTTACGTTATTGGCTTATTTCGAGACTCCATCGCGAAACTATCGAAGAAGATTCGTCAAGACGATATTTCTTTCAATGAATTGCTACCGAGAGACGCCTGTTTCATCTCAAACGCGTTCTCTCGTTATCGTTCGAGCGTCTATTTTCACCTCGTTATTTACGCCTTGACGTATACGATTGTTACTATCGCGACGCAATATCGGCTGGTCGTGTATCCACGGAAAAATGGAGAAGCGTATCGAAATCAGCGCTTCAAGATAGCTCGTTTTATATCTCCACGCGACGCGCGAAGCTGTATGCATCTTTCGAATCGCAGAGGCAGGCAAAGTATGCATATGTATAGACGAGCGCCGTGTTCGCGCGCGACATCGGCGATCTACCACTGTCAAAGTCACATGGGGATTTAAATTTTTGATCCGGAATGCGATGAATCTTCAAGTTTTTCTACCCAGTCTTTCCATCGTCGGATGCATCGACGTATGCATCTTTGAAAGCGTACTTTTGTGAGATAGGTCGAACGAAATAGGATACACGTGTGCGATCGAAGCCGCCGAGAATATGGAAAGACCCCGGGTAACAAGGGAATCTACGCGTTGACACACTTTTTATCGTAATCAGAGAGACAGACACCGTGACAAAAATCATACGTACAATAATCTCGATTGAAACGTCGAGAATATTCGAGACTGGAAACGATATCGACAGAATCGACTGATATTTTTTTTTTTTTTTTTTTTTTTTAATTTT
>JAITYT010000412.1:1473108-1483603 GCA_025433975.1 Liostenogaster flavolineata
ATGGAAAAATTCGATTTCGCAGTACGACGCTTCGATAAAGTTCGTACGTCGCCCTCTCTATCTCAAAATGCTGATGGCGCTAATTAACTTGGTCGTTCGAAAAAATCCAAACGAACGACGCTCCGACGTAAATCGAAATTTCCATCGGGGTACGGAATTCTCTGCGAGTAATCGGGATCATTTATCGCCGAAACTGAATCGAAACCCGTCGAATCGCCTTTGACGTACGAACTAAAATAGCCCGAAACATTTCCGAGTCGTCCGTGATGTACGAACGAAAAAAAGGGCAAAAAATAGAAAAATAAAAAAGACCGTTTCCGACACGACGCGATCCAGCGTACGAGTAAATACGTCATCGATCACGCTATCGCGTCCGGCCGATCGTGATTGGTAGTTCGAGTCGGCGCACGAAACTCGGGATAATTCCCTGCGGAAAATGCGAACGGCCAAGGAGAACGAACTTGCAAAGTTGTAAAAGGAGGAGCGATCGAACCGCCGCGCGAAAAAGGAAGAAATCTCGCGTCGAAGGACGAAACGAGGTACGACGATGGTAGGAACCGATGGTAGCGGGAAGGCGGGAGGAGATTTTAATCACTCGGCTCGCCGAATTTCATAATCCGTGTCACCGAGGATTATATCGTCTCCATAGAACGCGGTCACGATCGTGTTCGAATTTTAATGCGGAATTTCGAGCGCGGAATCGAGCGCGTTTCGCGAAACGCCCGGATCCCATTTATCCCCGGATGGATGTCGTAAGGTTTACGATCGCGTCTCTTCCTCTCTGCTCGAGCGCGTGCTCGAAACTCGTCCGTTTTAGCGATATTACGAATAGTTCTCCACGCGGAATATTCTTCCTCTTGGACTGGTTGTCCGCCACTCGCCACGGTTCACCGCGGAAAATATCGCGCATTCTTTTTGCCACTGGATTAATTCGTTCCCTCCTAGCGAATCGAAACGACGCATCTCGCCCGCCATTGGCCGTATTTGATCTAGTCGATACGAGCGCATCGGTCAAACGTTAAATACTCGATTTACCGTACTTTCCAGTTCGAACTACATCGAGCGTCTGGTACATTCGATTTTTTCATCGAAATAAATACCATTTTTAATCCTTTTCTTTGGCGAGTAATACTCGGTGGCATTTTCAACGCGAAATATCCCATAAAAGAAAGGCGTATGTAATTTTGCTAAAAGGGATGCGCGCGAGCTTCGACCGCGCGAATGACGTTTGTACATTTTTACGCGAAGGACATTAACTAACGATGTTCGTTCGTTATCGATTAACGTCCGATACGATCTCGTTATTGCGTGGTGAATTTTCGCCTCGGTCGAGCGTTACGCGTATGCCAAGCGAGAAGCATAGAATTTCTTGTCGATCGATCGGCTCGATGGCGTCCTCGTTCGAGCATTTCGCGTAGTCGCGAAGCGTTGTTACAAATTTCGGCTTGTCGTATCGCAAGATATCCGTGGCTTGGACGAATAAGCCAAGAGGTAGCCAGCCAACCGAGGGATATAACACTTAGGATCGGTAACACCACACCCGTTTAAAGTTGCGCGCAAGTTTAAGTACAACTTAACTTGGAAATCCCGATAGCTGATCGCGTAATTAGGCCCTATCGCATGCCCTTAAGCGGAGCTTCAACTTCAAACAGAAGCCACGCCCATCTCGGACTCGAGACTCGCGTCGAAGACGTTTCTCACGGTCGATGTACGACATCGAGCTCGTCGGACGTCGTCTTTCCTTCGGGATAGATCGACCATCGATCCGAGAACTACTATATGCGTATGAATGAGAATTGGCCAGAATTTTCGAGGAAGATTCGAATTTTTGGACGGTCCAATGGACCGTCGTTCCTGTAAAGCGGCCATTTGCACGGATAAACCTATCCTTTCCTTCGTGAAAGGAAGCTCGAAAAGCACGCCGAGTGGCCTCGTTTGGTAATTCTACGAACGCGCTCGTATCGCGGTGTACGACGATAAGTGCTTGGAAGTGGCCAACGACGTTGACTAACGTAGATTGCACGAGCTAAAAAAAAAAACGGGCATTGGATCGAGATTTCATTGACGAATAAATGTCGTCGCGTGCAGAGTTAGCGCGTGAGCTACGAGATGAAAATCACGAAATCGCCGACGAGATAGAAAATTGGTTATTTTTGGAAAATCGTTAATTATTTTGCGAATTTTATGTAAACGATACATGGTGTAGGGTGTAGACGTTCCAAGGTCACGCACCTGGATCGCATCTGACTTTTGTCAAATGAAGTGCACGTGAGTGCGAACGTTGAGCGTTGAGCGTTGAGTTTTCGTAATAACTGCAAACAAACTTAATGATATATTACAAATAATATATATTAATAAACACTACAACGATCGTCACTAAAATGCAGCATGTGCAGAAGCGAAAGGGTTAATCGATAACCAGCACTAAACTTTCGAGGACGCGTCGCCGGGTGGACAAAAATAAAAGGAACGGATAGAAAAAAAGAAGGAAGAGAACCCTTCGAGAGATCGTTAAAATAAGAAGAGGCGCGGCGTGGATCGACCCGCGCTTATTCGCTCCTTTGAAACCATTCAGGTGTCGAACAAAAACCATCGAGCCCCCGGTGACGCTTATGGTGCGCGAGCATTGCTTTTACCACTCAGCCGGCGCTTCATCGTCCCTCCTCGCGTCGCCATCACCCCCTCGCCGTCTTTCGTCCCAGCGTACCATCATCCAGCGACGACTAGCACGCGGCAACCCCATTTGATATTGTGCGCGGCTCTAGTGTCGACTCAAACGCGATTCGACCGGCGAAGAAAGGTTGGAAAGGGACAGCGAAATAGAGAGAGAGAGCCAAGTGCTCCGTAAGTTCAGGTCGCTGCACAATACCGAACTGCATCTCCAGACAGCGTCAAGTACGACCCTTTCTCGACTCGTTTTACCCCTACGAGGCAGTACGGCCCTACGAGCGGCAGGCAACCTTCCACAGCCAAGGGTGAATGGAATATGAGCGAAACACCGTCATGGAACTCACCTGACTCGAGCGCATCGCCCCGTCGTCGTTTTTCATCCTATTATCCTTAGTACAAGCGTCTCGTTATGCCTGACGATACGAGTGTCCTACGTAGGGCAAAAATTGCAATTTTGATTTGGAATTGCCTCGCGAATCCCGAATTAAATTTTTCGATTTGTCACCGTGCGTAGGGTCGTCTTTCGTCGGCAATCTTAGAAAGACCAGGAAAAAATTGGAATTTTGTTCGGAATTGCCTCGCGAATCCCGAATTAAATCTCTCGATTGGTCACCGTGCGTAGGGTCTTTAAGAGACGAGGCGAAAATTTCCTCGAATTATTCGAGTTTTGATTCGGGCTTGCCTCGCGTGTGCGAAGAATCTCTCGGTTGGTCGTCGTGCGCAGAGACGTCGGAAATGTTTGAAAGACGAGGAAAGAGGAGGACTCTTATTCTCCCTCTGGAAACGGTCCACGATCGCGAAGTAACGCGTAAACCATTAATTCCGACTCGTTGTTGGCGTGATTGCGTCGGAGCCGTTACCTCCGCGCTTGAATCGTAGGTTAATCGGATTTCTCGTTATCGAACAACGGTGAGCGAAAGATGCTGTCGTAACGCAGGGATGAAAGGAAATCGTGCAAGAGAGAAGCGATGGATGCGTAAAGAGGTTGCAGAAAAAGAAGAAGGAAATTCGTGAGACGCGTAGCAAAGCGGTAACGAAGAATTCGAAATGTTCGCGGATAGCCGAAAGTCGAACGAGACAGGAGGAGAAGAAGTGAAAAGTAGAATTTATAGGAGGAAAGACGCGGATGGGAAAAAGCGGGAAAACGTCTTCGATGTTTCGCGAAAACACAAGGGAAATCGACAGGCGACAGGAAAGAACGGCAAGGTGAGAACGTCACGATCGCAGCTCCTCGTGAGAAAATTCCTCTCCGCGTAAGAATCGGGCGACGCAGCCGTCATTGTTATCCTCGTTGTCTGTTAGTTCGTAACTCGTAATTACGTTACGTGCAACGATTGCACTTAAGGTAGCAATTTAACGTCTTAAGCGGTTTGGAAGGAAGGTACGCACGAATTTAATTATCGTGACTGAGCCCGCGCTAAACGCCCAACACCGTCAAGAGATAATACCAATTCCTAACGACCCTCGCATTTTTGCATCCTCGTGCGAAATTAGTTTGAAGGTCGGTTCGTACGCTGAGAATTTGCGATTTTACGAGGCGACGATACGTTGCGTGCAAGAGCGCAAACATGGTCGCTCGAACGAACGAGGAATAGCCTGGATACGAATGTTTTTCGAAACACAGGGTTGTTATTCGGGTACGCCGCAGTTGCTCGTTTTCGTCGTAGAATGAAATCGCATTTGTAAACAGTACGATGCGTTCGGCTTTCCATCGATCCATTCGATATTCGAACGGAGGTTTCCGAGTAAGGCGCGTCCGCTTTCTTCATCGAGCTCGGCTGATGCTCGGTATCGACGAAGACGACAACGTGTTTTCCCCGATCGATACGAAAATCGTTCTTTCTAAGAGGATGAAACCGCGAGCTGGACACATCGCGAGCGCTGTGACAGCAGTCAGTTTCCTGTCAATCGCGAAAATTTATCGAACAGCGACTGTACCGTGCTCGCCTCGAGTCGACGATGGGATCGAGGCTTCGTGAACGCGTCGTCGCGTCGCCCACGCGAAAGAAAGGATTTGACGTACGATGGGGCATTTTCCTACGAATCTCTCGACGATGAAAGGTTTACGACGCTCGTATCGCGGCGATTCGTAATCATCGCGGTCCAAAGAGAGACAGAGAGAGAGAGAGAGAGAAAAATCTCAGATATTTCCATAATCCAAGCTCATCCCCGTCACATTTTCGCGAGCGCGACAGACATAAAATTCCATTCGCGGGAGGCTTGTTCGCTTTGCGAAACAAGAAGGGAAGCAAAGAGTAGGAAAGAGCCGGAGAGACGTCGCGAGGCAGCGGCCACGGCCGAACCGCCGAGCTGGACCGAGGGAGAGAGGCAAAGGTCACGCGGACATTATCCTCGTCCGGTCGTGCGTCCAGAACCGAGAGAGACAGCGAAGGATAGAAGGCTTCGATAGAGAGAGAGAGAGGAGTGTAAGAGAGATGGAAGGACCGTAAGCTCGATATTTCACCCTGAAACCATGTAACCCCGACGGAATGTAGCAGTAGCAATGGCCTCGTGTATATCACTTCCACCCTTAACCACCAACCTAGCCAACGTTGGTGCTCGTATCGCGGCACCGCGCTGCTCGTGGTGACGGTGTGTTAGTGACGTTGCCAGTGTCGCCGTCACCATCAGTGGGGCCGCTCGCTGACCGTGACGCATTTTACGCTGCTCGAACGTCCTTCCGTTGGTTAAAAATGCGCGCCTCCGCGCCGACGTAATCGCGGTTCGTACCACTCGATTGGAGGATCGAGGGGAGAGCGAGTCATCGTCGATGTTTCGGGAAGCGGTTTCGACGGTTCATCGTAAACGCACTCTATAGGGACTTTGAAAGCGTCGTCCTTTGAAGAAAGACGATAGAAAACGTTTAATTCGCGTTGATTAAAAGGACGATGAAAGAGAAGAGCACGAAACGTCGAATGTTACGGCGGTTCGCTTCGTTGCAGTGTGCAGTGAGCACGATTCAGAATATTCAGTTATTTACATACATATTTATAGACTTTGCTATGGTTATAAATAAAAATTCGATTTAGGGTAATTACGTATAGAATTATAATTCTTAGTAGTTTAATTCGGAATGGTAAATTCTTTTTTCACCGACGAGAGACGGCGCAGGTCGAAAAGGTTAACGATTGAGTCGAAGAAAGGCGGCGGCGAATAAATAAATTCTACGGTGAATCTCAGCCGCTTCCGTTGTGATTCCAGCGCGATTTTAGCTTCGACGACAGACACTCTCGAGGATACGATAGCATTCGCGCGCTGCCGCGAAAGAGGGCAAAAAAGAGGAAGAAAAAAAATCTAAACGTCGTGTTCCTCGAGAAAGATTCCGAAGAATTTAAAGTCGAGAGTGGAAGAAGCTGCGAGCGACGAGACTTCCACTACCGTTACGGATTCGATTCCGTTGCCGCGTCGTCTGAATAATATAGGAGATCGTGGCACGGGGATACGTAGCTCGAGCAGCCCTTCTCGCACCTTCTCGCACCTTCTCGCACTCCCCGTGGCTCTATCTATCTGTCTATCCACCTGGCCGGCTATCCCTCTTCGCGCCCTCTCTTCGAAGTACGGCCGCGTTTCTCGCTCTGTGGTGGATAGTTGTGAATAACGATACTCGCGAGACCGGCCGAGGCCCTTGTCGGCTCTAGGCGTCCGAATCGACGACCGTCCTTCGCCATCCATCCTCCGACCGGCACGAGGAACGAGGGAATACCAAGAAGCGTATCCTACTTTCCCGTCCGCGCGCAGACAGACGCACCGTTCGCACGGACGCGTCCACGTACGTACGTCCGCGCCGCGTACCTTCGTCGCCACCTTTATCCGCCTTGTTCTCCTTCGTGCTTTCCACGCGAGACACCAGATTTCGTTCGCGATGTTTCATTCGTTATCGATCCCCCGATTTTAGATGCCCGTAAAGCCGTGGCTTCTTCTTCTCGCGACGACGTTATTGCCGTGCGCGCGTAATGTCCATTAACCCTTTAACTAGTCCCTATTCGGGAGATACGGGACGCGTAGACTGCCTAGACGCGTTAAAAGCGCAATAAAAACCCTAGTTGCATATAAAAGCGCAGTTAAAACTTATCGACTGTTATTAAAAACTCGCGAATAATGTATTCTATCGTAAGTAATATGTAGAGATCTGTCTGGTTCATTGAAAAACGTTATTTACAGCAACAAAACAAAACAGGTGGGATATGGAGACCGTTGTGTTTTATGACTGTTGTGATTTGCCTCTTTTTTATGCGGATTTATTTGTTCTATAAATGACTCAGTTATTATCTAAACGATTAAGGAAAGTTGTAAGGAAAAAATTAATAATTTCTTGTTTATATTTATCATCTCACGTAACGTCTACCGTAAGCCAGCGATCCTCAGGAAAGCAGTGATAATAACAAATAACGAAGAACAAACGTAATGTCTACAACGATGATTCAAACAATTTTTAAATCCCTTGAAAACAAAAGTTTCTAAGGGATTATTAAGGGAAAAAGTGTTTATACGAACACAGTCAAATTCGCATTCTTTTCGATGTCGTAAGATTATTCGCAAACTGTATCAGACAGAGAACTTGATTTTCAACAAAAGTTACTTATTTCAACGAAGACTTGTCGTTGGAAAACAGATACATTTATTATTTAAACGATTAAATAAAGGATATAATCAATAAATTAATATTTTCTTCTCAATATTTTGTTATATTCGAGGAAGTGGCCTGTGAAAGGCAAACTAGTTAAAGTATTCCATTGTTGGTGGAATCCAATTTAACGATACAATAAATACGACACGAATACGATATCAATGTGTGAATTGCGGCGTTGGTCAATACGTCACGATTTGTTTAACAATACATCGCACAAAATTATATTACAGTTTATATATAATTATACATAGTTTGTGCACAGTTACCTGACGTATCGAAGAGACAGGAGAGGCGACGACCGGTCGGCAGATTTTTGGTGTTCCAGAGCCTCGAAGTTTCATCAACGACTGCACTTCGCTCGTGTTACTTGCACTTTGCTTCACTACACTTAACTTTATTGCACTGCACTACGCGACGCGACACGACACGCGTCGAAATTACGAATATTATTTCACCGATGTTCACGCGTCGAAGATCGGTGACGAACTGACACTGCTTAGAGTCGCTGTAAGACACCTTGGTCGACCGAAATAAAAAAAAAAGGTAAGCATCGTAGTTCGATGAATTGTTATTGTTGTCATTTTGACAATAAATCAATTATAAAAACTTTTCATTTTATTTTTGTTATTAAAATGACACTTATATGAACAAAAAATAGCACCTGGTAATTGAGATTTCACGATGAATGTTTCTATTTTAAAGTAACAAAAAATATTTATCGTTGACGACAACGTACGTAGTTACATCTTCACTCCGTTTATGCAGTCGCACCTCGAACGAGATATGTCGTCCTTCGCGTTTCTCGAAACTTTTTCAAACGACGACATATCGTCGTCTGGCATTAAAAGGGTTAATAACGATTCTCGATCGAAACGAAATACGCGCGAGAGTCGCTCCCCTTTCCGTACTGACGAATAAATTCACCAACGGAAATAGAAACATACGAAAACGAAGCGTATATAACGAATGCAAATTTATTGAAATACGCGTATATTTCTCGTGAGATTAACCTTCGTCCTTTGTCGGAGTAGACTCGCCACGGAGGAAAATGTCGTTGCGCGATAACATCGCGGAACGACGCACGCTGCCACGCACCGGAAATCTGCCTCTTGTTTCCGCCTCCACGATCCTGCGACTTCGTCTCGCGTGGAACATCGAGGAGCTGAGTCGGTTCGAAAGAAAGACGAAGCGAGGAGCCTTCGAGCGATGAATTAGAAGGCATCATTGTAAACCCAGACGAGCTGAGTTGTACACACAATTGGATTACGTATTACTTATTAAATATTACGAATTACTTAACAATTATCGTTACATTGTCACTAACACAACCTGTATTAGTATTAGAAACTTCAAATCGGATAGATTTTCCTGCCTTTCCTATACAATAAGTTAATTCTTCCTACCAAGGGTTTTATCAGATAAAAAATCGTGTGTGAATGTAAGCGTCCTGTACAAATCCAGATATATACGATTACGCGTGCTTACAGCGGAGCTTTTAATTTCTAAACATCGAAATACAACTACGATTAACCTGTTTTGTATACGTTTAAGGTTTCTCGTGGCTCTTTGTAGATATTTATTTATTTTAACAGCAAGAAACGTTTTTTTCGTTATTCCTGCAACCATCCTCGTTGAATTAAATCTGCGTCTTCGTCGCGGAAGTATAAATTCAACGCGAATTAAAATCTGATTCCGTCTCTGTCCTATTCGTGGGCTAGTTGTACTCGCTTTCGCGAAAGGAGACCACGCCGAGATCCGCGACTTCTCGTCGAGCAGAATATCGAGAATACGACGTGGCGCCTCTCCCGGCAGAATTATTTTCGCAGTTGCTACTTCGGCTGCGTAAATACGCCGAAAGGATTCGTGGGCGACGGAAAAAAGAGGGGAAAAGTACGATGGCGTAACGCGGCTCGTCCCGAAACGAAGGGTCCAGGGAGACGTGCGCGTGGAGAGTTGGAATGAAATATACGCGTTCGAGGCGCCTCTGAATCACGCTCTCTCCCGTCCGCTCTTCCATCCACTCTCGACAGCGGCTTTTGATTATCGCGCGCTTCAACGTTTCTCTGCGTAATAAAAAGCGTCGAAATGGCGACCGCGTACCGATCTCCCAAAGTAGCGTGAACGTCGTTAACGTCGGCTTCTTTCGCGTACAACGATGTCTCCTCGAAACTCCAGGAAGAATCGAGAGAAACGGAAAATTCTTCGAGTTACTCGAAGATAAATCCTCGAGTGGGTTCGGTTCGACGCGCGTAACTCGTTTTTACGTCAAGGATGCAGGGAGGCGTGTAATTGGTCCATCCGCCGTGACGCAAATCGTCGAAGCATCGAAATCACGTTACACGAAATATTCTCGCGTAATTAACGTATTGTAATATACGAGAAGTTTCTCGAAATGGTTTCGAGCGAATGTTTTTTTTGTCGAGAGAGAGAGTTTCGAATGCAAACGTTTGTTTATAGAATGAGCGTCTAAGTGGAAAGAAAACTGTATTCTTTGTCTATTACACTTTTAATAAATTCATCATTTCGATTATTACGAATTGTCTAGCTTGATATCAAAATTAATACCACAAGAGAAAACATTACAATCTTATCCTCAATTCTATTAGGTTGTCCGGAAAGTAATTTCGATTTTTTAAATGAGAAAACGTTGTATTTACGTCTTTCTTTATTTTTTCTAACGTTATTTTTATGAAAAGCTATCGTGAAAAAACGAAATTACTTTCCGAACAACCTAATATCAAGTCTATAGCATCGAATAAGAACCTGATAGATCGATTGGCTCCTGCGAGCTTTCTTTCGCATTGAATTCACGTTGCCACTGATCCGCGTTCTACGGATCTTTTCACTTCACTCCCGGATTCTCCATTTCGAATTCCGCGCTCTGCGTAGTCGCGAATTTGCCAGTGAAGCTCGAGTGAAAGCAACTAAACGCCTACTATTTTTCGGCAACTTCGAAGGGAACGACGTTATTCGTCGCGTCGCTGGAAACTACGACGACAATGCGCCAAGTCCGCTCGTAGGATGTAGGACTACGAAAACTGTTACTTCGCCGAATAAACAGAGATAAAGGGGTGTGCAACGCGAGGTTGGGAGACACGTCGGTAGCACGAAGGGAGCAAAGCCACGAGCAAGGCAGACAGTCGGTTGGCTGACACTACATATTTGGTTGAGAGAGAGAGAGAGAGAGAGAGAGAG
>JAITYT010000412.1:1541155-1563467 GCA_025433975.1 Liostenogaster flavolineata
GAAAGTTACTTTGATCCGTTGATCTCGAGATTAACGGATACCCCGAGGGTCGACGGGAAGTTCGTCTATCGGGAATGGCAAGGAACGACGCGGAGGGACGAAAGGATGGTCGAATGTCGAAGACGCGAATGGATAGGAGGCCAAAGTCAAAGACGAATATATTCCGACGAACGAACAATTATGACGAGAAATAATATCGAAGCGGGTCTGGTGAGATAGCGCGGTAAAGCCGTCGCGCGATCGTCGTCGCCTCGAGCATAACCGAGTGCACGCGATGTCGAGATTACGAGGCCACCGTTAAGAGACGCGACCACGTCGATTCGAGCTGCGCGACCACCCAGTCCCATCCGCCCTCGCGATATCGCCAGATTTTTCTTACCGTACCGACGTCCGAACGATTCTCGACGCACGTATTTTTCCTAGGATAATTTATATTCGTCCGCGTACCACGTAATATTCTATGCGTCCTTTACGAACGACATTTTTTATTATTTATTTTTTAAGAGCGAAGGAATAAATTGATATGACGATTTAAAAGCGTCTATTTGATTTGTTTGATTTTTCATTGATTTCAAACGAGATGCTTTTCTGTGTACGATAAAGTCTCGTGTAACGTGGGTTTGTACAACGCGACTATTGTTTTCATGTAATGCGATTCTCCGTACAATGCGCCAAATAACGAAACGAAAAAAAATATCTAATTTAAAAATTAACGCATACGCATTTCACATACATTGATAATATGTTGTTTTAGTAAATTTCGTGCTTTTAAAATATCGTTCCGCTTGATAAAACGTGGAAAATAAAATTTCCCGTAGCAATAATCGTTTCAAACGCGTTACTTTAAATTCTCGTACAGCACGATTTCCTATAACGCAAATTCCTACAAGACGGTACACATTAACCGCGCGATACCGTAGATTGTACCGTATAATTTCCGTAAGAAAAAGGATGAAAAAGTCGTCCGATTACGTCAGAGATTCGTTCCAAGGGCTATGCCACGACCGAGTCGTAACGGTAAACATATTATCTTATATATTCACTCTGACGTAACGATCGATTTCAATTACTTTCGACTCGGCGAACGGGATTTATCCGTCGAAGATTAAATGAAATTTTCTACGTCGACGAAAACGATGGGAAATAATGGCAGCCTCGTAAATAGTCGATGGTACGGCAGATGCATACCTCGGCCACGGTTCTCGATCTCCGTAGGCGCGTGCTCGTTCCACTCGAGAGAACGATAAAGACGAAAGTACAATTAGGAAAGGACAATTTTCTCGTAACGATCGTCGATCAGGAGGCGCTACCATTCGGCCGCGGTTCGCAAGATCCATTATTTCACGCCACAAGGACGCGGTAATTATCGTCGCCGTTCCAAAGAGAAACTTCGCGTCTTTCTTTCTCCGAGCTTTTCAGCGGGAAAGTGGCTGCGTTGCGAGAACTTACTTCGAGTCGCGACGAAACTTCGCGAAAGCGACTACCTACGCAATTTATACGTATATACGAATACGTGCATACGCAATTTGCAGTTTAGAATCTGGAAAGTTTCTGCGCTAACGACTTCGAACGTTCGTTCGCGATTTTACACGCGGCAGAGAAGGGGATAAAAAACGAAAGAAGAGGAGAGAAGAAAGGATCGAGGAACGATGGAAAAAAGGAGGTGAAATTTAACCGAAGGAAATTTACTGTCACGAGGACGGCAGTGCGACGACTGCGAGATTCGTCGTGACGGAAGACGTAGATTTACGAATCTCGATCGAGAGGCGGAGGCGTCGACGCGACGCGACAAGAACAACGACTCGATTCGCCTCGGAGAATCGTCGGCGTAACTCACGTAGGTACGATCGAACGAATGAAAAGCGAATGCCTCCGTTCATCCACGACGATCACGCCGTACTCCGCTTCATTTTCAAAGAATCGATTCTGCTGGAACCACACCCCTCGAGCAAAGACCGGAAGACAGCGCGAGAAGATGCGCCCTTTCGTACCAAGCGAACGTCGTTTCCGTTCCGAGAGACGGTCGAGCTCTCGGAAAGAGAGAGAGAGGGTCGTTGTCGTGACCGCCGTAGTCGTCGCTTTCCAATCGAGATTTTCTCACAGATATTATGGCACCGAACGAGAGGTCGTTTTAACGGATCCCATTAAGATCATCCGGTGTTTCTTCGTTACTCCCTTGCTTCGAATAAATTCATCGGAGTTATACGTCTCTGGAAACCGCGACAACGCAACCGTGAAATACGAGAACGGACTTCGCGTTGGCTCCTTCGAAACGCTTTGAATCGACTCGACCGACCGGTATCGATATTCGACCGGAAATGGACTGTATCGAAGGGAAGGAATCCGAGTGCATCGGACGGATTTGCTTTTTGTTCGGGAAGTGCGCGGTCTTGCCGAGATACGGACGAGCTCGAAAATTACTCGATTCTCGCTCGAGCGAGAAGGAATAAAATATTGTACAAATTTTTTATACCAACGAATGAAAATATTTTCGCGTAAACACCCGTGCAAATAAAGTCGAAGTACCGCGAGTCTCCGTGGAGGAAAAAAAAAGAGAGAGAAAGGAAAAAATGAAAATGAAAAAAAATGACACGACGTACGTAATTGCATTCGAACGAATCAAGCGACGCTCCGTTTCGCTTGTGCATTTCGATGAATCGCTCGACGATGCGTAAAACGTCAGTGAAATTGAGAATAATCAACATAAACTAATACCGCGGGCAAACGAGAATATGTAATAATAATGTTGCCGAAAGCGTATGGGATACGATAATCGTACTCTCAACCGAGCAACGCGTTTGTATCGATAGTCTTTAACCCGGAGGTAATTATCTTCGTACGGGTTGAATTCCCCTCTCGCGGAGAAGAATAATTAATTACTCGAATTGATAATAAAAATAATTCTATTAAAATAATCCACAATAACGCGAATTAGTTTTGTTCGGCCGAAGCGTTTTGTGTTTTAAAACGGGACCTTTGATATTATCGTTGTCGTTTATTTAGAAGAACAGAGAGAAAAAGAGAGAGATTAAAAACGTCGCGAGTCGCAACTTTGCACGTACTTCGAATTCGTGACGTGCATTTTCTAACCTATCGCTGTGAGAACGAGGCTGATTATATCACCTTACGCCGTGCGTATCGTATGAATGAACGTAAGAGGCAGCCGTAATTTATGGCCCGGTAGGATGGCGAAGAAATGCGACCTGTCTTAGGCGCTAGCAGGTAGCAAGGACGCAAACACATTCTCCCTCCTCTCGCGCCCGCATACATAATAACTTGGCTTAATTGTGTCCGTTGGAAATTCTTGGCCACCATAGGCCGTTCGAACCGACGACGTCTACGGCGGCGCCTTCGTCGATTAAGATTTTCAGGCGAGACGGCTCTATAAGCCCGCTTCGCGTGCTTAAGATTTGAAATTCTCAGCCCGGAAGAATCTACGGGATACCTCGTTCCACGCTTTTCCCACGATTCCATTTTTTCCGTTCAATTTCGTATCGTCGAAAGGTCGATTTTGTAGAACGTAAATAAATTCGAATCTTTGAAAAATCTCATTTAAAATGTCAGTTAAAATTATCACGAATTTATCCTACGAAAAGGACACTCCAGGACCATTCTGCGTTGTTCCTTTTACGCGCCTCGGAAAACAACGAAGGAAGGATGAAATAGCTAGAGCCACGTGTGCGAGAGATGGTGTAGCAAGAACGGAGAAAGAAATATTATTAACGTCAATAACGTTGTAAATCGACGTAACGCGTTTTAATGACGAATTAAAAAAAAATCAAGAGCAAACTTCATTTAGGCGATGCTTCGGTCTCGAATAAGCGTTGGCACGCTGGACGACGTATAAGGTGGACTTCCTTCAGAAACGAAGGAGGAGTCGACCTTGAAATAAAATCACGTCGGACACGCACGTAATAGATCGTACTGCGCGTTCACGGAAACTCGCCTAGGAAACGAGGTGCCCGTTAAAGTCGTCGATAATAATGAACATCTCAGAGTCGCTTCGAACTAAGACTGGAACGAATTTCAAAACGCATCGATACTTACGAGATACTCGAGATCAACGGCACCAAAACGACAAGCAAAAGGGAGCAAGAAGAGGAACGAAGGAGAAAGTGGGGAGGTTTCGTTGAACTTACGCAGAATCCTTGGAAAAGCCGATCACGTACCACCTCGGAATATCTTGGGACGACGATCCTGGTTGCGTGTGGCGTACACGAGTCCACCAACGAGTTTCGAACTTTCCAATAATTCCTCGTTTAGAGCGACGCAATGCGAACTCGAGGACGTCGAGCAATTATGTTCGATTCGTTCCTTTGCGCGACGTTTCGATTAAACTACGCAGTCGCGAGAAAGCCTCGCGCGGAAAGAGGATGTCATCTCGACCCCTAATTACGAAGTCGCTTTCGTGGAATCGTAACAACGCGAGGATGAGACGCGAAACCATAATCGATGTCGATGGGCCGACCCATGAATACCAATCGAGACTTCGACTGCGAACTTTTAAGTAATCAGCCGCGTATCGAACGGTTGCGTCGTCGCGAAAAATGATGTTACGGTCTGAGCGTCTAAGTTATAATTTTAATAATTTTAGTAATGATTTTAATAATAAGAATTAATAATTCAATGTGTTCTCTACACTGTATACATTTTTGATTCATCCTTTCTAATAATTCCTAACTCAAATGGCCATTTGTAGCCAATCGAAAGTTGGAGCGCACGCTACGAGATATCTCGTAGTTGGCAGTCAATGGGTTAAATTCGAGAGAATCCTAGGCTCGAGCGATCCCACGAACGTGAGGACGACTCTGTCGAATTAATCGCGAAGAGCGAGAGACGGCACTTAAAAATCGATGAAAGAGAGTACTCAGCGTTGTAAGTCGATCGTCGAATACCACAGGAACGTAAAAACAGTCGGGAATAACGTAGACGTAGCGCGCGCAATATATGAAACGCGATTTATCTCCGAGGCGCCAGTTATCGAGCCGAATGGAAGAAGCGGGTTATAATACCCGCGTCGATTTTTCTCTTTTCGCAAAGTCAAAATACCCGGCCGGCGATGTATCTCCTTCGCCTAGCGACGTTCCATTCGACCTTTCAAATAACGAAATATCACGACACGACGACGACGACGACGACGACAAAACTCTCACATAAAACGACGAACGTTCAAAGATCGAATACTTCTCGAATAGTCGTGAAATATGGCTGGCGATTTTTCAAAATCTGCCACAGCGAGCGCGAGAATATTTGAAAATTCCGATGAAAAATCGGGATATCGACGCGCAACGAAGGAAACGTTCGTTTTTCACCAAAGCGTGGTCCAGTGGAAAACGCGGCAAACGCGTCGTATTCCTTCGCTGATGACCGTTTCGATCGCGGACAAAAATACGCGAGAAGCAGCCAGGTAGAAAGGTAAGTAAGTAGACGACGGTAGTAGAACCGTAGGTAGGAGAGATATTCGGGACGAAAACGTGGATGTAGGAAAGTTCTAACGGTTGAAAACCGGAATCCCGTCTCCGCAAATTGCGATCCATTCAGGATTATTTGAAATTCGAGGAAACTTCTGGTCGGAGTGGTTTTCTTCCTGGTGTCGCGATCGAGTTCAATCAAATCGAGTCTATCCTATCCGGCACCTCCGAGGCGTCTCTCTCGCCCCGCCCTCGAATCTTTCCCTCGCTCGGCCCTGCCAAAGCCGAAGCAGCGCCTTTCTCTTACCCACCTTTCGTTGGCATTTCGTTCCTTCCTCCGACTCGTCTCTGCCGATGTCTACTCCGTTTCTGTCCTCCCTCCTCGGCCGTGCCAGCTACCTTTCTCGAGAGCGCCGTCCGACACGCCTAACTCAATCCGAGCTACTTATTACGCTTTCTCTCGTTCGCGCTATCTCGCCCTCGCGATCGCTCTCTTCCTTCGGGAAGGAACGAGAACGAGCACGAGCACTACGTTCCCCAGCACGCGTGTAATCACGAAGAAGAAGAGGCGCGATGACGAGCCACCGAGGCGATTCTTCGGCCACGGAGTCCCGTGAAATTGCTGAAAATGAAGGATACATCCTTGAATGGGCGCAATCGCGAGGAAATGCCAAGTCACGCCGACGCGGGTACAACAAGTTCCCCGGAGAAAGCCGTCAGCCATCTCGAAAATATCGTGTACCTATTCTCCAAAGCGAAGATGATTCTCCTTTCCTCGTCTTTCTTCCCTGCTCCTTCCGCTCTTCCTGCGTCACGTCTACCACCGTCTAGGCTCTCGTTCATTCGGTTAGGCTCGATTTATTCGTGAAGGACGACGCGTGGAGTCGGTTATTTCGTTGATTAGTCACCGGCCAGACGGAGACACCGATGTAAAGCGACGCCTAAGGTAAAGTTTATAACCTTCCCCTTTCATCGAGAACGACCATGTAAAATAGACGAAATGATCCGCGATCATCGAAGGAGTAATTGCTTCGAACTTTGCCGTTAAGGACCATGGTAAACATTACCGCGAAATTAATTACCCGCGCCATTTAGTCGAACCGTAGCTATGGATTTCTCCTCTAGCCGCGCGTTCCCACGTCTTGCGGAATTCGTGACGAATTATTTACTCACGGAGCTGTGATCGTGTGAAGTCGAACATCGCTCTCCTGTCCTCGCGAGTAACGATTTCATTAATCGTGAGAGAGAGAGAGAGAGAGAGAGAGAGAGAGCCCATCGATCAGAGGATCGACGATAATTCGATCACGATAGTCGACGTTGAGACGATAGACTCCAGCTACGGCTAAAGCCAGTTTCTTGCCTTTAGCTGCTTTAACGGCATTCGAAGCGTCGAATTCTAAAGACGATTATTAACCTTTTCGCTACCACGAGTGACTAGAATCACTCCCCACAAGACGCCACTTACACACCACTATATTACTATAGTCACTTGCCACAAAGTTTTTGATTTAAACTGAGCTTGCGATTTCCCACGGAAAATATGGCTTGGTTTACATTCCGTTTTTTCATTCGCGCGCACGATGTTGCTAAATACTTTGTTTCGATACGTACTTTCTTATTTAACGAAAGGGTTAATATCACGAGAGATCGGTCTGATATCGAATAAAGTTTCCGCGTTGCGATTGGTAGCACGGTACGTTGAAATTCGACTTCGAGAACGTCCACCAGGGAGTATCGACGTAATAAAAGATTTCGACCGTGGACAATTTTTTTTTATTTAAACTGGACTCGCAATTTCGGTCTCGCTTCCTTCGGAAAATATGGCTTGGTTTACATTCCACGTTTTCATTTACGCGCGCAATCCTGCCGAATACTTTGTTTCGATACGTTCCTCCTTACTTAGCGAAAGGGTTAATATCGCGGAAGACCGATACAATATCGAATAAAATTTCCGCGTTGCGATTGGTAGCACGGTACGTTGAAATTCGACTTGGAGAACGTCCACCAGGGAGTATGGACGTAATAAAAGGTCTCGTCTATGGACTCAGGGCCGTTTGACCGATCGATAAAACGAGCGAGAACTCGATCGTAAATCCTGCTACGATTTCCGGCGAGGTATTCCGTTCGGATGCGATGGATACCACCGGTACACCGGCGCGTTATCCCGAGAAGAGATCTTTCGAATTACACTTTTACCTTTCCCCCGTCTTATCTCTCACCTTCCTCGGCCTTCCTATCGCCCGGTAGGAAAACCGTTCCATCCGCGTTACAGCGATCGAACGAAGCTCTCTTGCATCTTTAAACGATTCACCGTACGCCGTCGATACGAACGAACGAAAGAGATGGCAAGGAAGCAGGAGGAAAGAGGAATGGCGAAGAGGACGAAGGGACGGATGGATGGATGGATGGATGGATGTGGACGGGGACGATTTAAATGTCGAGAATACAAAGGTGGATAAATTCGGGTAGGAAAACGTGTCGACGCTCGTCCGATCGAGGATCAAAGACCCGACCGAGCAGCGGCTCTCTCCGATCGACCGTAACTAATCCCAACCATTGCCTGCTACGTCAGCCACCATCCACCCTCGCAACCCCTCGCCGTCGCTCTTGTCGCATAACGTCGCGGTATCAGCTGGGCGAAATAACCTCCTCTTTGTATCGAGAATTACCCGCTTCGGGCACATCTTGCCAATGGCGCTGTATTTCTCATCGCGAATTTTACGAGCGTCCCTCGGTCCTTTCTTCGGCGAGCGTAATGGTGGTAGTGGTGCCCGTGGCGTTGATGACGATGAAAGCGACTTCGTCATCGACGCTCCTACGAGCTTTTTCTCGGTAATCCTTCGTTAATATCCAGAACGTTACGCAACCGACCTAAAAGCAGTCGCTTTAACGCCGCTTAACGATCGTTAAGCGATGTTTTTGTTTGTCGGTAAAGTCGCTCCCCTCCTCTCTTTCGTAGGCTAGCCTGAGTGACGCCTCGATTCCTCCACTCTTCTTCTTCTTCTTCTTCTTCTTCTTGGCTTCGTGTGTACGCGTTTTCTTCCTCTTTTCGTCTCGTTAACTTTCGTCCCTCCTCTCGCCCCACGAACAATGTAATGTCTCGTGAAAATTTATGCAGCATAGCTGGTTGAACGAGCGATCCAACGTCGGTTAGTTCCGCGTTTATTCTCGATCTCGCGGACTACGACGGATCCTGACTACGTCTGCATAGCATCGACGATCGTGCTTTTGTAAAAAAAAAAGAATGAAAGACGAGAATCAGCGAGATTGATTTTTTCGCATCGGAGGTCCAGAACGCGTATAATCTGTTTTCGTTAGATTTTGCGCCACGCACATTTCGACGAATTGACAAAACATCTCGATGATGCGTTCTTTTGGCACACGTACGCGCGGCCCTTCGCTCGCGGTGCTTCTCTCTCGTCATAATCCAATCGCGTGCGCATCGAACTGATTTTTATCGAGTTGCATTATCATCGATTTAAATTTTAAATTAAATTTTAAATTTATGATGGTCGCGGTTTGGCCGGGTTCCAATTGTTTTAATTTAAATTACTTTAGTTTCGTAGCTGGCGCGCGGATATATTCGCGAATACGTGCCTCCGATCGAGAGATATTCGCGTATCGCTTACCGTTGGCCCGGGCAAAATAAAAAGTGGGCATAATCTGATCCGCTCGCAGCCGTTTTACTGTGAAACAGATGAGAGCGTCGATCGCCGTCCCGATCGATTCGGGTAAAATAATATTTTTTAATGCGTTCGATCGAATCGTCGAAGTACACGTGTCGACGGTTCGCCGTTAAATATTGAGAAACGACGAAACGCGTTCGTCCTTGCGATCCGTTTGCTACAGAGAACGCCGTGGCAATCGTTGTACGATTTTTTTCACCTTCGTACTGGACGAGGCAAATCTACTCGATACGATGATTCGCTCCCGTCTGATAACAGCAAATTGCAGCAACGTGCTCGTTCTCATTTGTCCGTAGCCATTAACAACGGCGCGATGGTTCTGTTGATTTAGTTACAACGCGATATTGGCGCTCGGACGCAGTTCAAGAGACGACGTATTCCCGAAAATACCGATTTATTGGGCTTTCATAGCAAACACGTCGTTGTTGACTTGACAAAATAATCCGATCGACCGTGGCTCCGGGTTAACGTGATCATTATGACAAATACATTAAATTTACACTTATACGCGTGTATGTATTTCTTGCCAACGCGTGTCGCTAGGCTGTGTATCCGTAGATGCGTGCACGAACAAACGATAAGTAAACATATAGAAACGAATGTAAATTTACTCGCGTTAAATACATGCAAAAGTGGCAACGTCGTTACTACGGCTCTCCCTTTTACAACGATTTTTCTCCGTTACAAACCTCGATCGACGTCGAATTCCCTGTACGCGCTCGTACGAATTAATCTTAATTATCTCCAACTATGGAAATCTTGTGAGCGACGCTTCAACGAATAAGAAAAGGAAAAAAAATAGTTTCGCATTCCATTCGTAAACTTCGTCTACTTCCAATTTTGACATTTGACCCCTAGTAATAAAATAAAATTTATAGCAAAAAAACAAAGATAACATGTAAGATTTAACAAAAAAATCTTGCAGATATACATGCTAGCTTGATCGTGTCTCCACATTGACTTAGTTTAAAAATGAAATTGAAGAAAAATGACTTACTTTTCGATCGACCTTGTTCAATCCGTCCAAATGTTCATTCGATAAAGGAGAAACCTAGGGAACTAAGATTTGGGTACCTACCGCAAACGCGAACATCAAAAATCCAGATAAAAAACAGGAGAAAAAAACGAATGGAGGATCGAGTCGTTCTTGAAAGCGAATCACGGAACAATGGTAAGATTCGACGACTTCTCGCGTAGCCACGAGATTCGAATCGGTAGAGAAAGTGCGGCAAGTCGTGGAACAACGTAGTACGAACCTTATCGACCTACGAACGGTCAAATATACAAGAAAGGTAATTCTCTCTCTCTCTCTCTCTCTCCCTATGCTTCAACGCGGGGAAATCTCCAACGAAACAACGTTTTACGAAAGATCAGCTTCCGAAACGCGGCGGTGAGTTTTGGCCGCGTTCGACGCCCGAGGCTGAGAAGGGCGGAAAACGAGTGTGCGGAGGAAGAGGAGGAAAGGAGGGGGAGGCAGAGGAGAATCGGTACACCGCTTAATGCTGGTGCATTGAGTCCGGCTGGCAGCGGTGCGGTAAGTGCACCGAATTGTAGCGGAGCGAAGCTGACTGGGTACGGCGTTTCGCGATTCTCCCTCGTCGTCCATAGGCAATAAGGACTCCATTACCGCAGTCAGCAACAACGTGCGCCTCGAACGAGGTTAGGCTCCGTAGCGACGGTAGACGCGGAGCCGAAAATACGAAGCATCGAAGGAGCCGAGCAAAGGAACGACGTCGTCGTCGTCCCCCGGGCCGTACCTCGTGACCCTTCGCCTAGGTGAACCACAGTCGTTCGGCGATAGTCACGTCGCTCGTTTGCATCGCGCACAACCGATCTGCAATTTTCCGTCTCCGACCTAAATCCCTACCCGAATCGAGCTGTTCGCTGCACAAATCGATTAATTCCGTAAAGCAAAGAGCGAAGAAGTGTGACGAAATAATTTTTATTTTTAATAATTTTACGTTATTTCTTACGAAACATCGCTAAACGATTTTTCGTTGCGATTGAGCACCCGTTGCTGTAGTTGAATCACGTTGTTGTAACGATCAATATCGGAGAACGGAGTTAATCGGAATAGTTTTTGAAATAAACCATTTATTATTCAATGGCCACAAAAATTGTGTCGTTTAACCACTTAAGTGATGTGCCCGGAAAAGTTCCAGGTCTTGCTCTACTGCCCAAAACGTTCTACTCCGGAAGATTTCCGTGGTGGTGGAACGACTAGGGGAAAATTTAGTCATCACTGAAGAGGTTAATGGTGTTAATCTTTATTTTTTGGGAAATTTCTTACAAATATAAAAAGCTGTAACTGAACCGAGTGCTGCGGCACTTAAATTTGAGATATTTCAAAAAGTGGAGTTAATCGATTTGTGCAGCGAACTGCTCGATTATCGCACAGAATTCGGTGCACGAGGAGTGATCGTAATATGATTCTCGATGTTTCTGTGTCCACCGAGAATAATTATCCGAACGATCGAAGACTAGACGTTTCCCTTGGTCGTCCAAATAAAATGGACAAAGACGGGGGACGAAGACGAAGAGGGGATGTGCGATGGTAGCGGATGATGGACAAGCGAGATCAAAAATTTGTCTCGGGGAAAGAACGTTCGACGCGATAATCACACTCGATTCGAAACCCTCTTTTGGCGGTACGACGGACAAATCGTTTCCCTCGTTTGTACCGGCTCGAGTCTCTCGCGCCTTCCTTGACATCAAGCCCACGGACCCTTTATCGATCCAAAAAGGGCGGAACAAATCGCGCGCAGCACAAAAAGCGGGACTGACCTCTCCTCAACATGCGAGAGGAAGTCAAAAAGATCCGCCTCGTTGGGAGAATAATAGCTAGCATTCCGCTAGTATTCGACGAATACATCTTTCCATAAGATTAAAATTCCTTGGCGAAGCTTTTAAAAGTTCCGTGCCGCACGGGGAGAGAGAAACGGATTAATGGAGACTCGCTTCGATATCTTCCAAAGGCGCGCCCCTCTGGTGACTACGTTTCCTCGAACGTTAACTTTTTCCCCTTCGCCGATAAGAAAGAAGAAGACGGATTCACGTTTCTATGGAATTACTTCTTGTTCGATCGTCGCCTGACGGAAAACTCGATTCAAGGACAGTGTCGCATCGAATTCGATCTTACGCGTAATCATTTATATATTTGGTCTAACGGAAAGTTTCGTTATATAATGTCATCTCAAGTTGAGCAAGTGTCTCTTTTGACCATTGCGTTGCTACTTATGTGCTTGGAATGTACACGAACCAGTGGTTAACCAGTTAACTGTGAATGACGAGTATACTCGTCATGCGTAAAAACCATTGGCTATTTAAATTGTAATTTTTGTGGAAAAACAAAACATACTCTCAAATTTTAAGATGTTAGAATATTTTGAGGCCTGGCCGAAATAAAACAAACAAATAAACAATATGAAAAATTTCAGATGAACTCATGTGTCCTCGTATGCACCGGCTGAAACAACGTATGAATTCGCATAACGAATTTATTTATGTGCGATGATAACGTTTTTTAGATGTTAGCCTAAAAGGGGCTTTTTTTAGCTAATTTAATTGAAATTCAATTTAATGAAAACAATTTTTTTTAATTTAAATTCTTACCTTTATATGTATTCAATTTTTCTCGCATTTCTCGTTTAATAAGTATGTAATATATGTTTATGTTAACTAAATAAATAAATATAAGTAATAAAACTGACAATTTTATAAAATAAACCCATCTTTTTCATCCAATATTTTAGCAGCGACACTTACTCTGTGATTGACGAGTACACTCGTCACGGCTCGATTTTCAAGACACGTACAGGTGTGTGCTCTCAAAAGAGGGCACCCCAGCTAACGGATTAATATCCATAAAAATTATAATGTCAAGTAAATATTAATTAATCTATCTAAAATGGATTAGTTTCTTTTCGTTCAAACACGACAGAACTTTCCGATAGACCTAATAGAAAATATAGCTTCGTTCGTTTACGATTCATAAGCAATTAAGAAAGTATCACGTCGCAAAGATCCCGAGTAGCCAGTGGACCAGTCCATCCGACGTGTCGATCGCTCGTAAACGCTTAAAGGAAATATTCCTTCGATCGAGACGCATCCCTTGCCTTCTTTCAAGCATCGATCGACCGTTCGGCTTGCTCGCCCGAAATATCTCGACTCGCAAGGAACATGGAAGCCGGCCGATCCGGAAGCCGAGAAAGAATCGCGGCTCTCTTTGTTATTCCATCCTGCGCTTCGATCCGTTTCATTTTATCGAAAGACTCGGAATACGCGGCGCTCCATCCGCGAGGCACGCATTTCACCAAGATAGGTTAGCCATCGCCGCTCGTACAAATCATCCAATTACCGAGCGCCTGCTAAAAGCGAGCGGCAACGCGAGAGGAACGAAGACCCCCGATGGAGCTGAGCGGAAAGAGATCGCCGCGAGTCGTAGAGGAGACGACGCCGTAGGAACGGAGAAGAGGCGGAGAACGCGGATAAAAACCTTTTCGAAGGAGCGTTTTTCGTGTACGCGCGCGCGCGCGGCAATGAGATTTCTCAATCGAGAAGAGTACCGCCGTCCTTAAATTCTTCCTTGCTGAAAAGCACGCGAGTGCCATCCGACGCGTACTGCCGCCTCCTCGCCCCGCCAATCCACCGTCATAAAAATACTTCGCGTAGCTAACGAAATTACTCGCCTTGCCCTTCCATTCCATTCCTATCGTCAACTTTTCCCGATAAACGAGAGAAAAAGAAGCTCTCCCGGATGTTGCGTTCTCGCGAACGTCGCGCTCGTCGGTTCTCCGATAGGGAAAGGATATCGTGTCGTGCTACGAAGGACACCCTCGGATGAGTTTAAGGAGAAAAGAGGAACGACGGGAGTTTTTCTTGCTCAATGAGGGAGTAGAATACGCGAATTATGGCGAACATACTCTTTAATTTCGACTTGTTAACCCTTTCCACACGTATGTCGCCGTATAGTCGCCATCTTACATTTTATTATTATACATTCTATATATATTTTTTCTAGTAAACCGGCAGGTCGAATTGTAATTGTTCCCATAAAAATGTGCTCGTTTTGATGGAATACGATACAAAAATTTCGAGTTGATCGGTAGCCTTCCCAAATATAAATACGAGTGCAAAGAGTTAATTCGAGTGCGATCTCGAAGATCTCGGGCGTGTTGTAAATTCTTCGTAAATTTATAAATAAGTCGTCTGTCGAAGAAGTGATTATCTCGTATGTCGATTCCAAAAACAATTGGAAAGGTAGAAGACCAACGGGTGATCGTAAACGCGTTTAACAAGCGTTGAATGGACGATAGTCTCGTTACGTCGATTGCTTCGTTTTGCAACAATCGTATGGTGTGACAAAGCTTCTAATTACAAATACCGTGGGAAGCAACCGGTAAAAAAGGTATTGGGAGAGACAGAGAGAGAGATAAAAAGAGCAATAAACGTGCAATAGAATAAACACCACGGATAATCAATTTGATCGGTATGATTTAACGTTCGAACGATAGTCGCGAGACGGTAAACCAGAAAGATCGGAGAGTCAAGCGCCCATTAGCGTAAGCACCAAAATCCTCTAGAAATCGGCTTCGAGGCACAATGCTCCGCATACGGACGATGTAATTCCTCGCGAACGTCGAAAGGAGAACGTTTTGCGGTCGTGAAGGAAGCGAGGAAGAAGAAGAGAGACAAAGAGGAAGAATGATAAAGAAAAACAATTCGTACTACTCGCTTTCATTCGGCGCCGGTCTTCCAACACTTTATAATCCGCGATAAAAACAGCTTAACGTACAAAGCGACTCCAGTTGTTCGACGTAACACTCGAATAATATTTAAATTGAAATGATCTTGTATCTTTCCAACGAATTCCGAGTTCACTCGTGGCTTTACTCTCGCTTTTTGCAGTCACGTCAGAACCGAAGCAACGCGTAAAAGCGCGTAAAGTAAAAAAAGAGAAATAGGAAGTTCAGGACGAACGGAAGACGAACAAGCAAACGTCGCTATGGGAATTGCCATTGTCGAAGAAGCGACTTCGAAAAAAGATCGGAAAAAAAGAAAAAAATAGAAGAAAAAAGAAAGACGCGCGAGTACGATCGGGCGCGAGGAAGGAGATAAAAAATCATAATTTGGTGGCGGCTCTCACGAGCTTCGAGAAAGAATCGATGCGACTACCGCCCAGTGAATCGCGATTCTGGCACCGCACTTCCACCCGCCTTTCTTTTTCTCTCAACCGCTCGAGCTCCATCTTCTTCCCTCCATCGCGATGCGATAGAGGAAGAGTCATGTACGTGCGCGAGTTGGAAAGGAGCTCGTGGAATCGCTGTTTACGTACCGGCAAATTTCCATTCTGATTCCAGGGATCCAATTTACATTGCGAATCGCCGAACCGAAAGCGCCGAGACAACGAAACTTCCAACGAGATATCGACTTTCGCGTTACTGGATCGTCGTCGTCCGTGGAAACGAAGGAAGCGAAACGACTCGGCGACATCGAAAGGCCACCGGAGAAGGCACGGCACGGTTTCTAAATTTAATCAAGACGGCGCACGGTTCCACCGTGTTTCCACCACGGTTACCAGCTCCTGTCCCAACCGTCGTTATTTTTCTTGGCGCTTCGCTGAAACTAGGTAACCGTTAATCCACCTCCATATCCGTTCCAATTTTCAAGGGCATTCGCGAGACGAGAGAAACATCGAGACTACCGAATACTGGAACGAGATACTACGAACGGACGAAAGAGCGCGATGATCTTCTTTCGCGACGAATAAGATTCTGTTTTTCAAAGAGATTCGCGTAATGATCCAATCGATTGTCCTTCGCTAAAATCGTCACGCATTTTTTCGTTTTGCATATTAGTTACGATATCCGAACGCTTATCTCGATCTTCCTTCAATTTTTGTAAAAAAAAAAGTGTGTATTTTCGAGAATCCCGAGTCTTGTCTCCGCATATTTTTGTCACACGTTCGTTAACACGTTAAACGCCAGGCCGGTCCCTAGGGACCGCAGACATATATAATAAGATCCTATTATATTATACGTCGGTCCTTGCGCACTGATCGTAAGACTAAATATTTTGAATAGGCGACATCGGTTTTTGTTCAATCAAAGCTTAAAGAAAAGAACATAATATTAAAACAAAAAATGAACGTAATTTATTAAAACGAGATAAACAATGTTATGGTTTGGTTTTGCATTCGTTGCAATAGGTGCTAACTTCCTACGTTAAATTCTTCGCGATCGTTGAATCTACCATTTGGGAATTCCTGTAACAACGTTTAGCACGGTATCTCCGAATTTAATGAACACGGTTCCTAACACGCATTCTATGTTCATTCTTTGGTTCGCCCACTGGACAGTCAAGTCTGAGCCCGAACGGAACGGCAAGCAAAACGGGCTGAGCACTTAATGCGTTAATTGAAAAACATATCGCGCTATTAAACGAGATTCATCTTTCCTCCGGCTCGATTTTAAAAATTCCACTCTGACGAGTGTCGTCGTAGATATCGTAACGATGCTTGATCGTGCATCGCAACGATCAAAGCCGTGAGTGCGAAAGAATCCTTCGAAGAACGAACTCCGCGAGAAAGACAAAGATGGCAGAATGAAAAAGAGGGCCGAACGTAAAGCGCGAACCTGAAATTCTCGAGCAAACACAGGCGTATTGTCGATGGCTGAAACGATTCTCCGCGATCGAACAAAGACGTTC
Organism: Liostenogaster flavolineata; assembly: GCA_025433975.1. Taxonomy (NCBI): domain Eukaryota; kingdom Metazoa; phylum Arthropoda; class Insecta; order Hymenoptera; family Vespidae; genus Liostenogaster; species Liostenogaster flavolineata. The sequence goes on from JAITYT010000412.1 coordinate 1,557,960, forward strand.
TCTGCGCTGAAATCGGCCGCGTAGGGTCTCCTTACGAAGGAACACGGCCCTCCCTTCTTCCTTTGCTCTCTAGCTCTCTCCTCTTTCTCTCTAGCGGTGCGGAATGTCATCGATTATGCCCGTAGGAACGCGAATATTCGAATTCCACCGTTCTCGGGTTCCACGGGCTGCCTGCCTTTCCAGGCCGGCGGTAACACGCTCGTGGCGACGTAGCGCGCCAAGAATCCAAGGCCGGAGAAACGCCTCCAAAAATCAGGGATAATCATACGTGTCGGGTGCGCGGAGCTCCGCCACCTCCTCCAGCTCCTTCAGCTACCCTTAACCCGGAGGGCAAACCGCTCCTCGCCGCGAAAATCGCCGTGAAACGATTTCAGAGCCGTGGCACGACGCGTTCACGCCCAGCGATATCTCGAGCGCGAACGATCGCAGCCGAGGGTTGCCGCGAGATAGGGAAGAAAGACGCTGTTGCCGCCACGACCACGGGCAATTCGAAATCACGCGAGACGCGTGAACGTACGCGAGTAGGACGTGACTGAAATCTTTAAGAAGGTCGTCTTTATGGGTGGGCAGGAGGCCGAGCTTCCGTGGGGTCTGCATCATGCCGATCGAAGGAGTGAAACGTACGTAAGCAAATTACGTTCATCTGATGGGTTCGAAAAACAGGCTTTTCTCGATACCGCAGGGAGCGTCGAACCACTTTGCTGTGCTTTCGTGCGACGAGAGGGAGTAGCAAGTATTAGGTAGGTCTTCATTTGCATACTGTTTAGCCCGTAAAAACTGCTCTGAATGTTTAAAAAAAATGAAAGTCGGTTGGCGAAAGATTTGATGAAGCCAAGTGCTGCAAAATTTAATATTTTAATTCATTCGATCACGCAATTGTTTTGTACGACGTATGTGACCGAGCGTTGTAATGGAGAAGTATTGGGCCATTAGTTCCTGCGGTACTCACTGATCCATTTTTTCACCTTGCGAACTTCAGAAAGGTATCGCAATATCGTTGTATGGTCAACTTTCATTTTGGTAGCCAGTTTCCTTGTAGCTTGTAGTGCAATTCATTTCCACCAATGCTTTCAAAGCATTATTTTTCACATACGCTTTGGATTTTCCACGCGATCTTTTTTCTAGGGAAAAATCACCAGATCGAATTTTTTTAAACCAACGCTGCGCTCTTCGATCGTTAACAGCATTCTCCCCAGCAGCCTGGTTTATATTGAGTGCAGTTTTTGAAGCATTATTATACTCTTATAAAAAAATTACACGAATATCGGTTGAATTCGTATCCTTACGAAATTCAAAACAAATAACGAAACGGAACACTTTTAAGAAAACCTTCTTTGTTGAAATGTGACTCTGACAATGGACAGTACGACTATAAACAAAGTTATGCCAAAAACAAAAGTATAACAAAAACAGGGAAACAAACTTTCACGTGTAAAAAAATATCCGACATTTCATAAGCACCAACCTAATGTCATTAAGTGTAGCTATGCTCGATGATATTTTTTCAAAAGATTACGCGTAGCGTAACTCGATATTATCCTTTCAAAAAGAACTATGACTATGTGTCACGACTATGTCACCACAGACGAATAAAAATGTAGGGACTAACGATACGGCTGATGAAGCGCGTGACGTACCGTATTCGGCTGACTCGCTTCGGTATGCCACGCGGTGCCGAGAGGGAAGAAATTAGCATGTAAACGTTCCAGCGCATTGATGCATTTCGAGGAGCAAGCTCGTTCCAGTCTCAGACAAATTGAGGAGATGCATAAGACCTCTCTCCTCGAGATTTTTCGTTCTTCTTTTTTGTCTCATTTCGAGATAAGGGTCCTGCTAACGATAACGTGATCTGGAATAAGAACGTCGGCAAAAATTCACCAAAATTCATCACTCCGCCACGCCAGAATTAATATATCGTTGTACAATACCATGGGGATCGATGAATATTCGAACGAAAAGATCATCGAAACGCGACCGTTTTACTTCGATCGTTGCAGCTATCGGATAAAATTGCGTGATCGCTAAGAAACGATCGCTGATTACGTCATCGACGAATTTTACCTAAGAACGAGCTGAAAATCGTTCGTAAAGTACGACGCTGTACGCCGAGCGGGTCTCAAATTCATCGGATTTTTCCACGGTTGATCTTTTACCATCGAATGTCACGCGAAACCGAAGGAGAAATAGCGTAGAAACTCTCAAGGCGTATCGATACGTACCGCAAAAGGAAGTGAGTGAAAAAGCGGAACGAACTCCTTTCTGGCAAGGAGAAGGAGCAAAGAAGGAGCAGTGAAGAAGCTACCGGTCGTAGACAGAATATACGTCTCAAAATTCCACCTTTGAGGAGCTTTGTTTCGCGGTTCGTCGAACGAAACGACGACGACGACGACGACGTCGAGGTACTCGCCGGTGGTCTTACGAGAGCTTTTCGTCGAGAACGCGGTCGTCGATCGTATCTATGTACGATCGTACGTAAGTGTCGTTGAGAATGCATCGAGAACTTCTCTTTGTTCTTTCAAAGCGAATCTTCGTGGACAAAGCGATGAAATCTCGTGGTGTAAAATTCGACGTTGATGTTCACAAAGCCGGAAGAAAATCAGTCGACGCTTTGGCGTCCGAATCGTCGATCAAAGATCGCCGTTTACGCATAAATGTCAATGGGAGCGTCTCGAAGAGGAAACGGTGGAAAATCGTGTCTCTTCCGATCGTCTCGTAACCGCGACTTATCCGAGAAAGATATTCAGCCGTCGCTTCCTGATTCGTCGCGTATTAAAAGAAAATCAAGAAGAAGAATAGCGAGTCGAAGGAGGATATTAAAAACGCTTCGTCTTACGTACGAATTTCTAATAATATACGAGCGCTCGGCCGTATATTTTCGAGGTGCGAAGAACAGGTTATTGCGCTTCGATCGATCCATTCGATGCCAATTCGATATGAACTCTAGGGACAAGGATAAAGATACGAGAAAGTCTATCGCGAATTCTGGTATAGAACGAGGAAAAGATCGAGGGATCGTTACGTTCCGCGTGCGAATCCGTCGTCGTTTCTTCCCGGTACGAATCTCTTTATGTACGGATACATATATACGAAAGTATATTGCGTAATTTGAATATTGGAGAGCCATTATTCTCCTCGGCTCGACGAGATACCACGCCGAGGAAGATAGTTTATCCCTAGAAATAGTTGAACCTGACGCGTTACGATAAATCGTTTCTCATATTTTACTCGAGCTGTTAATTATTTCTGCATCGCGCACACCCATCGTACTTACTCGTGAAAGAAATTATTTCTGGCTTTCCTCGACAAATAATACGAAACTCTTCCGCGACGACGATAAATTTCTGTGTTTCGTTTATTTTTCGTTTCCCTTCGCGAAATTTCAAAGTCGCGGTACGAATCAGGTTAAAGGCTTCCATCGAATCTGGCTACCCCTCGTGAAAGATCATTATCTAGATGGAATTTTCAAGGAAAGGAAGGAGGAGCTCCTTCTATTCTTGTTTCTCCGATGCGATTTAAGAAGATTCATGCTTCCCACGTATCAGACGTATTTTTCAAGAGGCGAAGCGAAGAATTTCATGGACGAAAATCGGTGCTTTGCCATCGACAGTGCCGTCGTATTTCGGCTTGTTGACGTACCATCAGGTATGTAGATGAGACAAGCGCTCCCTCAACTAGAAACTCGGTGATCTTGTAAACGTTGTTACTGGAAGCTACGCTACGCTAAGTTATCGTTAGCTCTTACCCTGCTTTCCGTGGAGAATAAAGCGAGCTCTCGGTATTTGCCAAGAATGAAGCACGACTTGCGCGAAACGTATAGCGTTTTTGCGACCGGCTTGCATTTTTTACGAACAATGAGCGTAGAAATGCATCGACGAAATTCACGATAAATCGATGTCGTATCGAATGCAGCTACAAAATCAACGATTCGGATTTTAATTACGACGTACAATTTTTTATGAATTAATAAGAAAAGAGAAACTCTCTCTCGACAATAGCGTCGAGTTGCGAAGATTAATTTACCAACTCAGTTTACCGTGTCTCTATTTATGAAAATCCGAAAGAGTTTAGACGATATTGGGAAACTTTTCATCGTCGTATATACAGCTCATCGACTCGCAATCAGAATAAGATAGAAGACACGAGATAAAGCGATTTGCGAGTAACGGATATTAATAAACCGAAAGGTCGCGAGATATACTTTATCGCGTTAACAAAAACAGATAATTAAACGCGATGGCTGCTTGAATTTTCATTACATCGACGGATATTAATGGTAACATTCGCTGTGAAAGGTCGCATATGACGCGGACATTTCTAGCGAAAAGCAGACGAATCGAGAAATTACTGCGTTAAGTAACGGCTCGTAAGATACGAGTACTCGACACAACGGGAGACATCGATGCTAGCAACGATAATCAGTGAGAGAAACGTTGAGTTGATACGAATTTCTTCAACGAATGTTAGTCGATGAACGTTGCAAATTTTAAGCATAGTTTCGCAAACTTACTATCCGCACTCATTTACGAACACATCTTCGATGCTTTCCAAAATGATCGAAGGTGCGTCGTCGAATTCTATCACTTCCCTACAAATTTCTCGTGACATTTTCATTTTAACTGAAATAATATCGTAATAACGTTAATTACGACAATTAACTTCGATCTCTGATTACAACCGAGACCTTCCTTTACCTTCTAGTCCCTTAATGTTAGACCCACACTTGATCGAGAATGGGGAAAATAACTCTTCAAGCCGGTTTCAAGAAGTTTAAATTCTGGGGCCTCAATCGCGGTATTTAATACTCTATAATGCACTCCGGATTACATTTTCCATCCCTCGATCGAAAGCTATTGCCGTGGAAGGTTGAGATAAATGCTACAGGTTTTTTATCCTTCCACTTTATGATCATAATTTTCTCGTAAAATTTTGAAATACGCTCTCCGTTCCTCAACTTCGCATATTTTACTTATTTCGGAACATTTTTTCTAGATAACCGTAAAGTTCGGGCAACAGCGGTGCCGCGATTCCATGAAAACCTGGCCAAATCAGGGAAGTTATAGCAATTATCCAACCATAATGAATAGCCATTATCAAATAATGGTTGAACTGGTTTTATGACGATCGTCAGATGTCTCGTTAGATTTATCCACCCTATAGAGTACCTTCTCGTCTAATCGAGAAGGAAGATTACGAAAAATACGACGATCCACAAACGAGACCTGCCACCAGCGCCGAACCACGTACCGAGATCCGCCGCCTCGAAGGGATAATGAACGAGAGAAAAGAAACACGCACCGTGAACGATTCAATTAGATTCGTCAAAGTCACGAAATCGATGAGGTGCGACAGGTGCGAGGTAGATCGTACGAGAAAGACCGTTCATAGACACGAGGGTGGGGAAACCGAGTACCGGTCGGCCCTCTCACCTGTCGCTGGGTCTTCCGGTAACGAACGTCCGCCGTCTGCCAATTTCCACCCCAACCTAGACATCGAGAGAGAGAGAGAGAG
>JAITYT010000412.1:1581843-1605327 GCA_025433975.1 Liostenogaster flavolineata
GCGAAGGAAAGACGTAGGTAGGAGGATAACGCTTTGGAATCGCGCAAAACCCCCGTGGGAGGACGTCAGCCGTGGCTGTAGCGGCGCAGAGATTCCTAGCCCGAGGTAATGCAGTTTGGTAGTTGTGCAGTTGTAACGAGGCTCCCATAGACGTGTTCCTAGCAGCGTCGGTAGCACGGCATTCGGTCTCGCTATAGCGCTCGTTATACGGTCGGTCGTTCGGTCGTACGGCCGCTCGGTCCGGTCCACATGTCGTATTTGTAGTACAAATCCCCTAACCTCAAATCCCCCGTCCGTAGCGCGTACCAACCCCTAATCATGGCCACGCCGCACCCTCTGTCCACCTTTACCTCTTGGTAGACCCCGTCTCTCCCTCCCCCCACCCTCTCTTCTTCGTAGGCTCGTCGTTCAACTCCCTTCCCACCTGGCAATAGCGCAAAACGCTCGATTAGCTCGTCCCCTTTGTCGCGCCGTCGAGTTTCGTCCACCTGTAGTACGGATCCCTTTGTCTTCCTTCGATCTGCTCGTCCATCTCGCCCCTTCCATTTCTCTTTCTTTATCCGTTCATTCGTTTGTCCAACGCCGTACCTCCGACTCTTCCACCATCGTTTCGTTACGGGCTAAATTACTTTTCGTATTTGCGCAGACGTTCGTGTACGTTTCACGGAACGACGTACCGGCTGCTTTACGTTGCCTTTAAATTACGTTGAACGTTTGGTGTGCGCGCGACTTCGGCTTTCCACCACTTTCTGCAAAAGTACGCTTCGACGAAACCTTCGACGAGAATATTGAGAACGCGCGTACGTACGCGCCACCATAAACAGACCACGTCCGCCGTATTACAAAGCCATAAATACAAATTCAAACATGCGTCACGGTGATACGGTGTATTTCGAGCATCGTTCCGACCAAGTTGCGAACTACGTTTCGCTTACCGATTGGTCTTCGCTTGCTGCGGGTCGAACGTCGAGAACCGCGGTCAAACGCAGTAATACCATGGTAAATTCTAGTTAAAGCCGTGTCTTTTGCGAGATCGCATAGATAGCTACGTTCTGGGAAACTGGTCACCATATAACGTTAAGCAAACGAGCGAAGATCATCGTACGTAAATCAATAGCTTAGCGAATTAGCGAGCAAAACATTTCTTTCCGAATTAGAATGCGGGCGCAAGGATATTAAATAACCAGAAGCGTATCGCAGGCACAGCGAGGTCACAAAATCGTACGAAGAAGTGGTCGGTGGTTCGTGGAATATTTAACCCTTCGATTTTGCGCAACTTTTTAAGCCTATTGGGTTAAAATTCTCACTGCTGTAGTTAAAATTGGGCTATTCAACTTTATCCTCTTAAATATTCCTACTCGTCTTCCTGGTTTAGTTTTTGTTTAGTTTAGTTACGATTTAGCGCACTCCCAGTTCGACGGTGCTTGCGACTGTTTTTCGTATTCACGTTTTGACGTCATCGTTAAAATTTAAAAGTAATTCAGAGTACCGTGGACGAATACGTGCCTTGCTTGCTTGAAACTTGTACGAGTTAATTCCAACGTACGGAAGATAATACTTATCGTGTGTACGTCTTGGAAAAGACGAATCGGAGGACGAAACGTTTCTTCGAACGAGGCGGATGTCGCGATCGTGACTCTGTAAATTTTGATGGTCGCGTTACAAAGACGCGACACGAACGCATTCATTATGAATTTTTACATCGTCGAGATAATTTGCGACTTGAAAGAAGCAAAACATTCTCGAGCATTTCGCGTTTCGTCGACACTGCGTAATCTAGAACACATTTACGCGGGACGTTACGTCGCGTACGAACTCAACGCTCGGAAAAAAATGTTCCCTCTTCTTTCCGACGAAAAAATAATTCCCGCGGAAAATCGTCTCGCGAATCCGCGTCACGCGTTCCAAAACTATCGCGAGACTCAGAACAGTAGGAGTTTCGTGCGAAGTGTCGCTTGCCGTGGCAGTTCCAATGGAGATTGACGAAAGAGGTAAAAGTTGGGAGCGTGCTTCAAGGCGACGCCCTCTTGCTCCATAAAACAGACATTTTCAACGAATAACCTTTCGAGGCTTCCTACTTATTTCGAATTTCCACGCAACGCGCTAAGACGCAAACAAAAGAAAAGGAGAAGAAAGAAAAGGAAATTGAAAAGAGGAGGCGTTTAAACGTTCACCGGTAAGTATGAACGCACGTCCGTAGAATATGTCGTGCCCGAGGTGGAAACGTTTTCAAACGAAACGTTATTTTCTCTCAACGTCTCGGTGAAATATTCAAGAAGGCGTTTGCTTTATACGCCGGTAGACATTTCGCTAAGGAAAACCTCGAATCCGCCGAGGTAAGAGCACCTTCTTGTTGAAACAGGAGTAATCTAATTGGAACAAGGCGATATTAAGGCGACGATATCCAACTTGGCAATATTCTAACTGCAATAATGGCGCACCAACCGTTATTATAATCAAAGTAATGCGATTTCAGTGGCAAAGCGCGGCTCGCCTTGTATCGTACCGAAGTATATTTCGAACCTGAGATTTCCGTTCGCATATATTTTCAAAGGAGACTCTCGTCACGAACGGTCCAGGAGAATATTTCATCCGGAAGCGCAAGATTCATCATCCTACCGAACGATTTGTCGTTGTCCATGGTAAACGAGTATCCGAGAAAATAACGAACCAAATGGAAGCGAGAACGAAAGGTACGTTTAAAGAAACCACAGAGCCCAGCGTCGACTTCGGTTCTATTTTCAGACTTTGCATCGCTACGCGAAACTCGAGAGTCGCCTTACGACTTCAAGAATTCGCCAACTTTCGTTGTGAAAATACGGCTGGGTTTCGTGCGTTCGCGACGACCCTATTAACGACGAAAATTTCGGGATAGTTAATGTCTCCGGCCAGGCATGGGCCACGTCACTAAGTATTTACGAACTTACGGCGCGTTACAACGAAATTTTCAAGCGGTTCGCAATGGCAATTTGATTTTCCTAGTAACGAGGAGGAAGGTGCGCGTATCCGCGCCCGCTGGAGGTTCCACGAGCCCGGTATTAACGGCAGAATAAATTGTCCTATTCGGCACGAACCCTTCATAACTCAGTAGCTAAATTAGCATAAGATCAATATTGCTTTTTCGCCCTCCTACTCACCCTCTACCCCTGCCTAGCCTGTTCTCGCATCACCGACTACCATGCGCTCGTAGGCATCGTGCAGCGCGACTGTCGTTCCCACCTACTCCTTCCCTCCCGTCCTCTTCCTCTATCGACCTCCTGGCCGTCGAGCTTCCTAGGTCGGTACGTATCCATCGACGCGCCGTTCGACGCGCCTGCAACGCGATGCAAAAATTCCGAACGATACGGCAACGAGCCAGGGAACACGGCGAAATAAAACCGCGCCAATCGTACGGTGCGCGAGCGCCAATCGCCATTGTCGCGTTTTGTTCCTCGCTGTGAAAGTAATCGTTGCAATACAGGTACAGCCACGAGCCTAGCCGCGAGCTCGGTGCTAACGAAGCGAACCGATCAAAGGTTGCGCGCCATCGGCGATCCGTCGTCGAACTTCCGTTGATCAATGCGATCGCGGAAAATTTCCATGCGAAACGTTACTTAACGCGGACGAACGATTACGACGACTCGAACTACGATTTTAAAATACGACGACGATCATACGATTTATACGAGATATTTTTATGCGCCTCCTGTTTGGTATTTAACTCGTTTTAACGTTTCCTTGATACGTGAAAATTCCATTTTTTTTTTCATCTTAAACGTCAGTAATAACAGTCGCGTCGCGCTGGAATTATTTCTAGCTACGAAATAAATAGAATACGTTTGTAATATCAACTTGGTATCGTGGTACGCTTCGTTTCTTCTATCGAGCGTCACGCGGAAATTTTCTACGCGGTCTGAAACGCGAGATACGTAGCGAGACGCAGTCGGCGTGATAGCATTGCGTGTTGCATAAATAACCCTACTTTTATATTTCTTATCGCGCGAGAGCGGCTGCAGACCCGCCATCGAAGCGTTTCGTTCGTTCCTTTCTGCGACGATCGAGTGGACGCAACATCAAGTAAAAAATAAAGAAGATAATGAGCAGGAAAGGTCATCGGTACGCGTAGAACGGAGAAACGGTGGCACTTATCGAGCTTCTTTCTCACGATATCCCTTTTTCAAACGAGTTGCTCGCGCGCGTAATCGCTCCTGGTTTGGAACATTAATTGTTGGACGAATAAAAGCCGATTAGTGTAATTACTCGGAAAGCATGATAATCGCGACTTCAAAGCAGTACGCGGAAAAACGGACAAGACGTTTCCGATCCTCAGTAGCGTCCTTTCATTTTCCATTCAAAAGGAAAAAGACATAGAAATTTTGAAAACATTGAACAGTAAAATTACTTGACGCACTGTACACAGTCGTGCCAACATTCTTTCTACATACGGATAAAGCATAATAGTCAAAAAGAATTAGCTAGATATTTCTTTGAAATATTGGAAAATTATTTCTTAAACCATTCTGTTCGATACGACAAAAATAATGGATTTTTATTACAAAATTTAATAAATATTTATTTTATATTCAAACAGAATTATTTTACTCTTTACATCAAATAAATATTCTTTTCTAATCTATGTAAAATAATTACGAATATATGAATAGATTCAAATCACTTTTTAATATCGTATAAAAAATTATTTCTTATTTTTTGCGACTAAAAGAAGTTCTCTCGTATCGAGTTTCTTTCTTTAAAACATTTATCTGTATAATTGATATTGTCGACTTGCACCTGTCTTTTGGTATGTTTTTTAAATAATAAAATTTCTAGAAGAATAAAAATCGAATTTTTCCAAGATAATCTCTTACGTATCACGTGACATCTCAATTTTATAACCATTATAAGTAAACGAGTATCAATTAAAATTCTAACTCACTTCTCTGCGTGCATCCCATCGACGAAGCGATGGCAGGTATCCGGAGCTCTTCTTGCCCTGCGGAGCAAAACCATTCATCTATGGTTTGATATCCTGCGACGTCGTTCGTTTCTCCAAATTCGCATCGTTGCGATCTCATCGACCTGCGGGACGTTGAAGCTGTCAGAAAATTGCAGATTTCAAATTTACTGCGAAATAATGGCGTAAGTGTTACGTCACCATCATGGAGGACGACTCAAGAATATTTGAATAGCGTCATAAAGGGCGATCGGCGAATTCGTCGCATTTCGGACGGCTTTCTTCTTCATTTGTTACACGAAACCGCGAAAATTGTACGAAATACGTCGGGATTCGACCTCGATCACCGTAAGAACAGAAAAAGAAAGAATAGCATACCTAACCTCACTTCCTCCCCGTCACCGACAGACTCGTATTTTACACAGCCGTCTTGTATCTACGGAACGAAAAATCCTCGACTCGTTTAACCCGTCAGCCGTCCACCGAAGCGAGAAGATTCGTGACGAAACGGCGTCGAGAAGTTCCTTTTCCTCGAATTTTCTAGCAAGCGTCTCACTCGTACGTCCACCTCTCGAGAAAGTCCTCTTCCAACTGATCGGTTTAAATTTATCCTGCAGTAAGATTAGATGTTACGTCATTCCTGGCCAATCAGCGAACAGCAAAGATTTTTTTATTGGTCGTCCTCGTCGTACTTATAAATACAAAATACACAACGTTGCTAATTAGAAATAACCATTATCTACGTAGAAAATAATTCAAAAAAGGTGGCAGTAAAGAATTTTGTATCTTAAACATATCCCTGATATTTTTCTTCTTTGATATGTGGAACTGTTTAAGCTCTAGATATTGGAATACACCTGCGCAGTGGATTGCGCAATGGTACAGTTTGAATGCGACTTATTTCATATTCGTATATGTTTAATATGTTTAAATGACATTCTTTTACGTAAAATGTGCTTAAAATATTCAAATTTTCTTCTAAATGGTTATTCGTACTCAAACTTAAACGTTTTTAAATTTATATCGTCTGTCGTTCTTCACTGACACACGTACAATGCTCTCAACTTCGAATTTAGCGTCATTCAATATCGAGTAGAAGAGACATGAAAAATGAAACGTTTTTGAGAATATCTTGAGAGACGCACCGTATTATTATCGTGCTTCTATTTTCATCTCTTATATATTCGTCGTTTTCCGATACGTCATTGTACAAAAAATTCGAATGCATCTATCGTGATCAATACCACTTCCGCCCTCTAGTGGCTAGAAACTGTGATATATCGATTAATTAATTAATCATCCTCAAACAATTCCAAGCATGTACTGTTACAAATATTATTTATTAAATGTATTAACAGATCGACTGCTTTATTTTTTTGGAGAAATTTACATATATACACAACAATGATCACAAACTTTCCAAAAGTTTAAAGAAAAATATTTAGATGTAAATAATACAAGCGATAAAACGTGAAAAATTGTATACAATTCGACAATAATCTAATATAATATAATCGACTGATATAATCTTGAAAAAAAAAGAAAAAACACATGTTAACAAAATTTATCAAACAAACTTATTTAACATTTTTCATTTAAACTCTTCGTTCCCAGTATTTTTGTCGCACTAATGCTTTTCAGTAAAACCTGACCGTTAAAGCCGATAATGTGTGGTTCGGATCTAATTTTTTGTTGTTGTTGCGGATCAGAGGACGCGCAAAAACGACGTACGAGCATGAAATCACCGAGAACAACGTTCGTTCGTTCGTAAAGCTTTATCCGACGATATATTACAACGCGCGCATCGTATTATTCCTTGCGATGAATTTCGTACGTGTCAATGCTGCGTTTAACCCTTTTAGAGCCAAACGCAAAACTAGTGCCTAAGCGAAAGATACGAGACACATTGACTGCCTAAATGCAGTGGAAACAAAATTGACATAGAAAACCAAACAATCGACAAACTTAATGTTCACAACGATAATTAAAATAGTTTTAAAATCTCTCGAAAACAAAAATACTGCATTTTGTAAACAAACACAGACGGATTGGCATGCTTTCGATATCGTGTAATTACTTACGAACTGTATCGAATGGAGAAATAGATTTTTAACAAAAGTTATTTATTTCAACGAAGACTATCGTTTGGTAACAGATTTATTTATTGCTTAAACTTATTTCAAGAGCGTACGATATATTTCTTGATCGATACATTGATGCTTTGACCAAGTGACGTATACGGTAAGAACGACAAAAAATAGGTAACACAATGTCAATGCGAAAATTGTGACGTCGGCCAATGCATCGTACTTTGTATTAAAATGCATCGTACAAGTTATATTATAAATCGCTTAGTAAATTATTAATTAATTCGTGTGCACTCACCTGATGTACAAAAGAGGCTGGAGAGGCGACATCCGGTCGGCAGGGTTTTCAGGTCGTCGGTACCAGCGCCTCGATGTTGTCGCATTCATGATTGCACTTCACTTGTAATCACTTGCACTTTACTCGCGATCACTTGCATTTGGAACTCGAACTATGATAGCGCTTCAACTCGCGACGCGACACGACACGAGAAATGCGACTGAAAAATTTCACCGATGTTCACGCGACGACGACCGATTTCGAACTGATACTGCGTAAAACCAAAGTAAAAACCATGAATCTACCGGAGTTTTGTTTATATTGTTGATATTTCGTTAGTACCTAAAGTGATCTTTGTTCGTCGTGCTTTAAAAAAAAAAAAAGAAGAAGACCAAGTTCGGTCGTACCTAGATTTTTTTTTTATTGAGTCGACAAGAAAATATCATACTAAATTTTATTATTTATAACTTTTTTTAGTATATAAAAAGTAAATAATAAATAATAAATGGTAAATAGTAAATAAATCTTTTATAAAACGATAAGCCAATAAGCAAAAAAGAGTCAAATCACAACAGTCTCCATATCTCCCCTTGTATACGCTTCGCTTTGTTGCTGTAAATAACCATTTTCCAATCATCAAAACCAATCTCTACATATTACTTCCGATAGAGTACATTCACCACAAGCTTTTAATAACAATCGATAAAATTCAACTGCACTTTTATATAACATAAAGTAGTTTTGAAATACTCTTATGAAAACTCATCTCGTTTCATTTTATTAAGGAATGGCATCTGGTAATTGAATTTTAATGGTCAACTCAACTCTATTTCAAAAAGACGTAAGAAATATTTTTTATTGTCGACAAAATAAATAGCTATAACTATTTAAACGAAAACTACGTTTTCACTACGTTTACAGCAGTCGTATCTCGAACGAGATACGTCATCACTCGCTTTCTCGAAACTTTTCTAAATGACGATATATCATCGTCTGACACTAAAAGGATTAATATCATTTCAACGCCGATTTTTTACAGGTACGAACGATCTCTGAAGTTGCACAGTGATGTAAATCTTGGAAGGAGGATGATTCGTGCACCAGACAAGAAATGAAAGAAAGCCTTGAAATTTCGACTTGGGAAAATCGGTATTGTGTACAACTCGACGCTTTCCACCGCGAGTAACACAATTTTTCGAATATTAAAGCGCGCTTGATTTAGCTCGAAAGAGAAAATTCTACACTTTCGTACGAGATCCTATATATCGATATGATTCTTCGAAATTGCGTAAAATCACCATACGTAGACTCGTTCTTTAATTAAATCCCAGATTTCCGCGCACAGATACACAGATTAAACGTAGAGCGTAACTAAAGTGTTTCGTATCAGTAGCAAACACGATTCAAAGCCGATATTCAATTTATCTTCGCGTGGCCAAGAGGCAGAAAATATCGCTTAGAGCATTAACTGTTGGAAACTCAGGTGTCGCGGGAACCACGATGCCCGACGTGTAAAACACGATGTTCGTAACCTCGGTAAATCGATCAATTACGAAGTTAACGTTGCAAGCGGAGCACCTCGAAGGATACTTAAAAAGCGTATTACGCTTCGTCGAGAGTATTACAAGTTTCCGACTAAAGTCGGCGAATCGATTCGCACGTGAACGTAGCAATCTGCATAATAATGGAGGAGGACTTTGGTTTCACTTTGCCATTAGCGCCATAGATAAAGTAGAGTTCACGAAATTACTAAATCGTGATGCGCATTTAGAATGATGTTTAAAATGGACGAGGCAGACGCGTATGACGTTATACATTCACCGTCGTCGGCGACGTCCTCGTCGTCGTCGCGGTAAAACGTTATCGTCGCTCGACGATTCGAGCCAAACGCATCATTGAAAACTTCTCCTCGAAATAACGATCAATTCGACACGCTTTGTACATCGGAAAATTCAACGAGAACGAATACGATGGACGTTTAAAAAAATCACCGATGGCTTAACGCGTGCATTCTATTTTTTTAGTCGTTCATTTCGATACTCTCGAGAGTCAATCCGACTTTCGAACGAGCTTCGCGTTCGCCAAACTGTCGCTACCAATGACGCGACATCGACGGGTATTACGTATAGAGAACGTAATACCGTGAAAATGTGCGAATAAATCGCGTTATCAGATTCACCCGATGCATTATCGATCTCGTCACCTATCATCCTATTTAAAGTTCTGTTGGTTCGATATGAGTCGCTGCGTCGTCCTCGTCCTCGACGCTGGGCATCGACGAATTTCACGTGATCCTCGTCGTTCGTAAACAGAGATGCGAATGTAGTAATAGAGAAAGAATAAAAGAGAAAAAGAGAGAGAGAGCAATAGAACAACGTTTTTACGTAGAAGCGAAGCTGACCTTGTCAATCCATCCTGTTGCGTTTTCATCTATTACTCGAGAACGAGAAGAATCGAATTATAAAGGAAGGAGAGGAGGATAGAAGGCACGTGATATCGATAAAAAGCATAATAAGCGCTAACGAAAAAGGTAATTCGACAAAGATAAAGAGAGGATCGAAGAGTAAGTACGTATTTTGTAGCAGAGCGTGGTCCACGTGACCGGTTGCGCTCTCGGAGTGGAACGCCGAGGTCAATGCTTTCCGTCCAAGGCCAAAGGACCGAGAGAGAAAGAGAGAGACAGAGATGGAAAGAAGCGAGGCTCGAGCGTGTACTCGGATACCAAGAGTACACAGCATCCAACGTCGTGCCGTGGAAACGACCAACCGAGAAGAGGAGACCACCGATCTCTTGGCTCTTCCTCTCTTCCTCCTCCTACCTCCTTGCCCTTACCCTTTTACAACCTGTCTTTTCTCTCGTTCTCGCTCTCGTGCTCTCGCGTATGCGCGAGTACCTCTCGAGGTTAAACTCGTGGTTCTTTCTCTATCTATCTATCTATCTATCTATCTATCTATCTATTCGCCTCCATTCCTGACTCTTTCTCTCTCTCTCTCTCTCTCTCCCTCTCTCTTTGTGCTCGCGAGTGTTTCTTCTCTTGCGAGGGCATTTACGTGGACGAGAATGGCGTTCAGTCGCGCGGATACGGAGGAATCGAATTTCGAATATCGTCGATTCGTAAAGACGACAACGACGTCGGTTTTTGTCCGACACTCGCATCCAACGTCTTCCACGTATGGCGACTCGACCCGGTCATCTCCTTCCTCGAACGCTGTGCGTGCACGCGAGTGTACTTGCTCGCGTTTCCAACGAACTTCTTCGACCGTTACTCTCGCAGTCGTGAGCTCGTAAGTTTTCGGATAAGGGAAAAGAAGCCGAGCCTTCATAAATCATAAATGTATCGTTCTTTTTAAAAGGTAGAACGTTCTTGCCGATGCTCGATACGCCCGCATCAATTTATAGAAGTAAATTTTTCGTTCGTCGATAAGCCGACAAATACGACTGTCTCGACTCGATATACGCAGACATATCCGATACGTACGTATAATTCGTTTCAGAAATTTCGTTATATAATTTATTCAATCGCTTCATTTAACCAATAACTCGATACTCGTTCTTAGACTATTCGATGACAGACCTACGATCGCTTCGTTATTTCTCCTATATGACTACACGCTTCCATCTTAGTGTTATTCAATTAACTTAATTATATACGTATAATTCTCGCTCCCTATATAAACAAACCAAATAGTATAGATATCATATAAAACGAAGCTCGAGAACAGTCCGGAAAGATTCGAAGCGTGATTGAAACGAATTCGAAGTGTCGTTTAGCGTGCAAATACCCGTGCAACGATATTTACGATGAGATGCCGGTCATCGGTAACGTCAAATCGAATCTCGTTCCAAAGTGGCCGATCGAACGAACGAAAAACGGTTTTTCCTATCTTTGCCTCTCGTCCATTCTCTCTCTTTCTCTCTCTCCCTCTCTCTGTCTCTCCCTCGTATGCAAGCACGTCCTCTTACGGCTCTTCCATCCATCGTTTCTCTACACGCGTACAAACTCGGTTCACGCAACGCGGAATCGCGCGATCACGTCGTAGACCAGTAGACGCGACACCCACATAAATATCCATTTGCCGCAACAAATTCGATTCTCGATCCAATAGCCACGAAGCGGTCGGTAAATTGCTCGGTAAAATTACGAGATCGCGACGAAACGGCCGAGGACGCCCCTCGACGCGGCAAATTGAACGACGCCGAGCCGCCGTTATTACCGAAAGATTTTTCAAATCCGTGAATTTAGACACGGCGGAACGCCGGGCATAAATATTCGCTCGTTCTCGCCGTTTAATTCGCGACATCGACGACGAATCGATTTCGCATCGAAACGACGAGGACGAGAACGCGGACAAGACTTTATTCTGGCTTGGTCTGATTTTCGTTCAACAGGTCTTAGAACGGACGGCACTCCGTGGTAATTAAAAACTATGCTACGATGTAAAGGCAAAGAATGCCGTTCCAAGGTAGTTTAATTGTCGGACAAAGGGGTCCGTCTTAACGGGAAACGAAAACTTTATCGGCGATAGCCACTCCGTGCAGATTTTGATAATGAGAAAAGTCTCGACGAGATCCAAGCGAAGTACGCTGGAACGAGCGTGGAGGGACGACGCGTGAATACGCGGTTTCGCAAAATCTTTTACATCGATCGGTAACTTCTTTCGCGCGTTTAAAATTCGATCGTAAGGAAACGCCCGCTCTCGTATCGGTGCAATTTCATCGCGTTTTGAGGATCGTTACGAACGAATTACGAAGGAATTAACGAAAGCTCGTAACGCATATTTATCGATTACGTGGACGTTCGTGTACGCGGATAACGAGGCGAAAGGAAAGAAACGAAGCAGGACGGAACGATATCGCCCCTAATGTTCCACATTTTTTAATGTTAATTCCGTGTTAACGACGTATACCGTAAAACGCTATTATTTTTACGGCAAAGACGGGATACTTTTTAATTATCGTATTCGCGCGGCGTTGAAGCAATGCAATATTAAAGTTAATATCTCACGGCGAAAACTTTCTCGAAAATATGGTTATACGTACGAATCCTTCTACGCGTAACAAGCGCCTGTATTAAGGGCGATACCGCAAAAACTTTTTCGAACGAATCCCCGCCATTGTCACCATCCTTGACCCTGTCGTCATCATCGTGCACGGCATAACAAAATAAACGTATTCCAAATGCGACAGCGCAAACACCCACGCACGTATTCCTCCTTCGATGAATCCTCGCGAACCGCGCGACATTTCAACGGATGCCGTTTATCCGACGACGTCTCGTACTGATCGCGTCTTGTACTTTTTTACGAGAAAGGAAACCGTCACCTTGCCTATCGACCAGGATTCCTAAATGAACTCGAAAGCGTCTCTACTCTCGTCATCGAGGAACGCGCCTCTGCAACACGAACAAACGTAAAAGGGAAGAAATATCGGTAAATCGTTTTCGCAACGCCTTTCGAACGATCCACGCGAGACAACTCGCGATCGTCGAGGAATCCTTCGGTCATTTATCCGTCTTAACACGTTCACGCCGGCTTACATTTCACAAACTAGTTGGTACAAAATCGGTTTCTTATTTTATTTCAACAAAGATTCAATAGTAATGACATAACAATTCAGTATTATTATTTAATATAAACTTAACATAATCATTGTTCTTATGTGATTTTTTGAAGCATACTAGACAGAGTATTACCTGTATTCATTAGAAGTTGATCAATAATTTTTTCGCGAAATTTTAAAATTTTAATGTGCTTAGTACCCCATTTTTTATTTATATATCACGCGTTTACGAGGCAAGTACCGCATACTAGTTCTACGACGATTTTCTTGTACCATTTTATACAACATTTTATGCAACAAAATATAATATGACATCTATTTTTTGAGAAAATTCAAACAGATACCCCGAAATTGAAGCAAAAACTAGTCCCATCAGCTTTACCTAACATTTGTAAATATATGCAAATCGATGTTGCCAAAGTATCATATATCGATGTATTAGAAAATCGATTTTCTCAAAAACTGAGAGAGATGGACAAAACCTGCTTTGAAATTTGGTTTTGACTCGTCGAGATCTATAAGAATCGCCTAGTGGGTATTACCGTGCATACATTGTGCTGAACGGTGCAACCCGATGCCGTGCCACCCCACGAAGCGGACAGTGAAATCCAGCACCACCGCACGGAACAGACATTGAAAATCTGCGCCGGCGTGAACGTGTTAAAGTACGTACGAATTTGCACGAGATCTCTCGGGATCGGTGGTCGCCTCTGCGAAGTTCGATCGGTCGAATCACGAGCGTGGAAGGGTCTGCTTCCAGGAGGTGGTGTAAAAGGAAAGAACGTCGAGACGAAGGAAGGAAAAGGAATCGCGAGACCGCACGCGCCGCCATCCTAGAGGAGAGACGATCCGGCACAATGGGTTAATATCGCGACAGTCGGAAAATTCCAGTCACGTAGAGCGTGACAGCGGGTACGCGTCGAAAGGCAGGTCCTCGATCCACGGTAATTTCTTCGTCGAAACTGCGACTTCTGTGCGAGGGATGGTGGACGCGACGCACAGCGGGAAAAGTGCCTCGAGCTAGATGCCGCGATGGCGCCTTCGAAAAGTTTCGTCAACGTGTAACGTCGGGCGCGCCGCTCTTAAACGTTACGCGCGAGCGCCCGGGGAGAAGTTTACACGAGCCAACTTTCGAAAGTTCGACTTATTTGCTTCCGTGCCGGATTACCGGTTAAACGGTTGCCCTTGCCCTGCCCCCCGTCACCCGAGAGAGCTAATAGAGTCACCTCGTGACGGTCCATGCAAAAGGATACCGATATCTTCGAATGAGCTTGCTTCGAGTACCTCGATTCATCGTCGTCCTCGTCCTCGTCCTTGTCCCGTACTCCCTCGCGGCGATCGACGTAAAAAGGTCCCGCTAGGACGTGACCAGGGTACAAGGACACGCAGCCGAGGATGTTTCGACGCAAAGCCACCACGTTCGTCATAATCGTCCCTAACGAAGGCACGCCTTGGTATTCCCTTCTCGCGCGCATATCCGGCCCGCCGGCTCGTCTAATTCCGCGCGATTGTTCGAATCCGTAGCTCGTGCCTCTCGTCTCGGCAAGACGCGGAAGCGTGCGCGTTCGACGCACGGAATGCATAATCCGAATAGTACCTCCAAGACGTCGAGCGATTAATCTCGCCGATGTTCTTGCGGTCGTCTCGCCCTCCTCGTCGCGGTTCGTTGGACGAGGAAGAGGAGAAGGAACGGGAGGTACAAACAGCGACGAATCGAGAAATCGCGACGGTCTCTTGGGTCGATGACGTACTCGAATGAGTGAAATCGTCGTCGAATCACCGAAATATGGGCGACGGTCTCTCGTCGATGTCGTTCGAGTTCGAAAGTTCCACTATTAAATCCGCCAAGTATTTACATCGTCGAGGGAAAAATTCGAATAAGTATATCAGGGGTAGTTTTACGACTTTGGTATATCGTGGCTCGTGTTATTGCGAGCTATCGCTTCGTTATCGAACGAATGGAAATCGTAGAAATTTGCGACTTTATTTGACGCGTTGTTGTCGAAGATTAATTTTCGAGAAATAGGAGGAACGTATCGTAACGCGATTATCGACGATTTCCGAAATATTGAATGGGAAGCCATCGATCGATCGCTTTCACTCGCAAAGAAATATCAGACACTTAGGTAGATACGAAATAGATAAGTCCGATCAATGAGAAAAATCGTTCGCTACTCGATGCGCAACATGGTACATCGCTTTTTACGTCAAAGCTTCGGATCATAAATCGCCTTCTTTGTTCGCTCGGTAGCAACCTGTCGCTCCTCTTTTATGCAAGCAGAAAAGACAGGATGAAACGGAGCAGATCGATGCCACGCTTCGCCGATGCGGTTGAAACAATTTCGTCCGAATTGTGAGAAATGACGAGAAAAGACGGGCCCCACGCTTTCTTACTAAACAATGCCTAGTTTGTACTCGAAAGGATCTATTTTACATTTATTTCCACGAAACATCGCAAAATAAGAGTGTCGACGATTCTTCGATTGATAACGCGATTATGTCGTTGAACAATTATTTTATTTTTTCTGTTTTTGTATCTTATTTTATCGGTACTCGCGTTAACTCGTAAACGATAAGTCTACTAGATCCAACGCTAAAAAAAAGAAGAATATCGGCCGAATTCCCACGTGGCCTAAAATCGAAAGAGAAGAAAATACGACGCTTCGTACCTAGGGAGTACCTATAACGCGCTCCACTCTATAAAAAAATGCAGTACCGCACTAAAGTCAACATCATCGCTGCCATTACCATTACTACTTAGCCGGAACGATCGTAAGTAAGGCGTATCGCGTACGTTCGTCATAAATTCCACTCCATCGAACCCTAAGAGCATCTTGAGTTATCTTGGCAAATAACGACGGCGGTATTCTCGTAATTCGACGTAGGTGCCGCGTATAAAGGACGACGCCTTTCGTCGACTTATTTTTTCTAGGGTTATTTAACCCTCGCAAGGATCGCGCAAGGATTCGTTAAATTGGCCGTGCCGTGGCTCGTATCGTGTCGCAGCGTTGGACCGCGTAATTCTCGATACTATTTAATTTCTGCGTCCCTTCGCGAGCGTCGGGGCGCGTTGCTCGTGGCGGCTTCGTTGCCACTCCACAGTGACTACGATTTAGGGCGAACCAGGGAGCCATAGATCAGGAGCATGCCGCTATTTAAGCAGGCTTATATCCGTAATTGCGATAGTGGGGCTGCAACGACGAAGGCCACGATTCGCTTTTGCGTTCGCATTCGCGTTCCCGTATATCTCGTGTTAAATTCTCTCGGCTCGAGTTCCGTCAAGTTCGCGTTACCATAAATTTTCGAACGCAGTACCTGATTGAATATCCGATCAACGGTACGACCGGCACACCGAGAGCCAGGTATGTATGTTAGAAACTCGTTTAATGCTAGCCCTCGGGACTGAAATTCTGCGGCGGCCACCGCAGTCGGCCACGGAGCACGCAAACTCACCGGCAACCCGATCCGCGAGCTGCTACCACCAGCGTCACTGTTACGGCCATGCTTAAATGAGTTTCTAGTTTATAACCGAGCTTGACGAGTGGAGGAGAAAGTGAAAGCTCGAAATCCTACCGCGTGAACCATCCCTTTGCTACCCTAACCGCGCGTTCCCGTGACGTTCGCGCGAAAACTTTGTTAAAACGACGTCCTGGCTTTGGCCGATCGGCTCCGGAAGTCGACGCATCGCCGTTGCATGCGAAAGTAACGAAAAATGTTCGTGTAATTGCTCTCCCATCTCTTAAAGCGTATTTATCTCGTCTACTTCGTCTTCCTTTTCCTATCTCTCCCTTATCGTCTAATTCGTACGAAGTTATCGACCATTCTCGCCCGTTCTTCGTCCTTCGTTTGCCATTAATTTACATTTAAATTCTACCTCCACCTTGGTGGAATTCTCTTCTTTCTCCTACCATGATTTCTTCCTACAATTCCTGCTTTTACATTTGCTTTTTACGTTGCATCTCCATTGTTTCTTCGTTGCTCTCTTAACACGTAGTGAATAATATTTTAAAACCACTTCCTAGGTCTAATTTCTACGGCTGGTAATACGGAAGCGTGACATAGAATTACGTACTCCCGGTTCTAAATGCCTTCCTCCTTGTCTCTGTTTTTTTCGCGGAGGACTTCTTTAGCTTGATAAATTATCCGTCTCTCCGTATTGTCCTCGTTGTTCGTTCTTCCCGTACGCGAGAGCTCTGCAACCGCCGTGCCGCGATAATTTTCTAGAGAATAAACCATTTTTTTAACCACCACATTATTTAGAAATTTCTCTAAGTCAAATATTCCTCTAATCTTTTTCCAGTATGCCATTTTTCCGAGTCGAAATTATACACAAGTCAAAAACATGTAGTTACGATACATTGTACGTATGCTCGAGCATACGTACACTTCGGCACCTTCGTGTCGAAGTGACGACGCACTTTTGTTCTATCGACCGAACCTGTTGACGCACCAAAGCGGTGTCGCGTTGCGGAAATAAGGACAGAGCTCCTTTCATCCTATTTCAAACATTCTAGAAGCTGCGGAATGCGTCGAACTAAAGGCACCATAAAAAATAGTCATCGATATCTGCAGAATGGAACCATCGCTTTATCTCTGGCCATCGTCAGGCACTCCAGCCGTCGCTTTCCTTGCAAAAAGAGCTTACACGTGGGACGTAAACTAAGCGCACCCCCACTTAGTAGTAGTAACGATAGCGGCGGCGGTTGGACAAGTGTGGTAGGACGCACGACGCTCGACAATCGATAATCGACAAATCGATATTCGATAATCGATAAGTAGTAGTTAGACAGTAATAGTCGGAGAGTAGTAGTAGTAGTAGTAGTAGTAATAATAATAACAATGGTAGTAATAGTTATGAAAAAATATCCTCAAATTTCTGACAAGGTCATTGGAATTTTGCTCCTTTTTTCAACGAAATACTTATGCAAAGTTTTTCGATACTAGTTCTAATTAAAAATGACAAAATGACTGTACACAACGTTTAAGCACGATGATAAAAATTGTCATTATCCTACTTTGAAAAATAACTGCAGAATGTTCACGTATGAATCATGAAAAAATACTCTGCAGTCTTATACACGGAGAAACCGTCAAGGTCAGGACCAACGGAACTTCCCTCGAATTCTTCCGGCTGAAGATGTCATCACGAGATACCGGATCGATTAATTTCCTAACATCCCATCGTCGATTGGTTTTGTTATCCCATTGCTCCAACCAACACGTTCGTTCGTCCTATTTGCATGACGGGACGTCGGACCGGTCCAACGTGGCTATCGGTCTTGAAAGGACCAGACCGAAGATGGCCAATCTGCCAGCGGCATTTTATCGTGATATAAAAGCTAATTATGAAATTTTTCGACGTACCTTCTCCGTTCTTTTGCGAAATTAATTAGACTTATGCAGTTACCGAGATAAGCGAATTTTCGATAACGCGTATCGGCCGCTCGCTAATCAACTTCATCCTTTTCGAAGGCGATACGACGACGGCTCTTCCCACTGCCTCCTCTTCGTCTGCCCGCCACCGCTCTTGTCCAACTTCACGATCCTTTTCCCTTCTTGCTTTTTGCCATAGCGAAACCTCTCGAATCCCCTTTCCATCGTGCCACAGCTCGCTCGGTATCCACTAGGTTCGTTCCCCGTCGGGTAATTTCATCAAGACCTTCGGAAATATCTCGTTTGCGCGTCGGATTCGAGAACTTACGTCGTACTAAGAGAGGCGTATGGATCGAAGCACGGGCAACGTTATGGACTTAGAGACCTGTCCGGTTGGATAACTTGCGCGCCGTGACGAACATTTCCGATGATCCTACTCCAGGAGCCCGCAAAGATTTCGTTTTATCTTCGTAAAATTCTCTAAGAACGATTATTCTTACAGCAATATTCAAATAAATGCTCTCTTTGCTCGTCCGTTGTGCTTCTTTTTACTCGACGTCATTGCGTAAACTTTTATCGCACGTATGAATAATATTTAACGAAAATACGAGAAATGGGAAAATATTTATTTTAATTCCGCGCTCGCTATTTTCGGGTCGTACTTATTTTAAAAATCAACATTAACGCGCAAAATAAACTTTCCAATATTTTTAAACGAACGAGAAACGTGTTTCATAAACGACCACTTCTAACGAGAACGCACGCGCGATGAATTGAACGACACATACCAATTCCTTACGTGTAAATGAACGTCGAACTGCATAAACCGAGTAAAAAAAAAAGAAAAAAAAATATTTCGAAAGAATGATTTACTACTCGCGCAAACGATGCGAGCGCAATCTCGGCGCACTGTAGCGGCAGGAAAATATCACAAGGAGGACGGTAACTCGACTCTCGCTGGAAGTTACCTTCCGCGTTAACGGATGGACATCCGCCTACGCGAGAAAAAAAGAGCCATACCCGTTTCAAGCCGAGAGGAAGAGAGACGAGTTCGAGGGTACGCTTAAGGCTAAATCTCCTTGGTCGTGCAGCCGGCGGCCAGGACGACGCCTTTTGTACGAGCATATTGCATTGTGTACTTACGTCGAGTGACCCAATTTGGAATGTGCTCGAACGTAGGTGACGATAGTACTGGGCGACGCCTAATAAGGTATGAAGAGGCGTTCTTGGTACACGCGTACACGCCAGGGAACGTGTCGGTGTGCGGACTGACACGGCGATGGTTCACCAGGCCGCGTGTACACGCGACGTTCCACGATTCTGTCAGCGGCAGGTTCTGTGTCTGCGTCTTAGTCGACGACGACGACGACGACCAGGAGAGAACGGTTTCGATTCGCAGCCACGGTCCTGGATGGTTTCGGATGTGTATGCATATTCAGGCTGGTCGACCAGTCGTCGAGTAAATTAGACCATTTGGTTCGCTCCATTATTGAAGGAAACCGGTGGAACGGAGCTGTTGCAGCTTGTAATACGTCGTCGTTGCATTCGCAATTCCGCGACTTCGTGACTTTCGCCAAGTTTCGAGGAGCCATCGAGGAAGGAACAGCGTCAAGTCCAGGAAAACGGAGAAAAGGCTTAAAGTTTATCGCTTGCCTCGTGAATAGAGCAGTCGTTCGGCCGTACGCGCGTACGTACTGTTACTACTTCGTCTGTTACCATTGCTACTGCCACTACTTTCGGTGAAATTGTTTTTTCGAATCGGTTCGCGTCTCTGTCAAAGTTTCGATCGTAGACGACAATTTTTAGTATCTCCTTTAAATATTTTGCTACATTTACGAGCGTCAAAGAACAAAAATTTGCAAAAATACGAGCCGTTCGAACGGTCGAGAAATTTTACCAAAATTGTTTCCCAAAATTGTCAAACGCATCGATCTACGCACGCTTCAAATATTTGTAAAGTAACGTTTTCACGTGATATTTACATTTTTTTTAGACTAGTGTTTCGATCGATCAAAACGCGTGACCAAATCGATCAGATCAAATGGATCGTTGACAGCGTTACAAAGTTTGAAGCATGGACAGTCTAAAGTACGACGAGTAGACGAGCCTTCGTTCGCGGAACCCATCGAGTTCGAGTCACGAAATTCGAAGAAACTTTGACGGAAAAAAGGTCGCGAAGAGACTCTTTCCTTTAATGTCGTTGGCTGTGAAGTCTACGTAATTAGCAGAAAAAATTTAATAATCCAGAGCGCGGTTCAATTGCCATTGAAATACCGGTATTGTGAAACTAGGGCGGCGCAAAGTAACGTGGATATTTCGACATTGAGAAGTTCGCATTGCTACACGCGGATTATTGTAATAATAACGACGTTTATTGACGATCAAATCGTAAAAACGCATCGCTGCCGTTAACGAGCGTACTATTGAGCAACACGAGTCCGCGTTTCCCCACGTGACACATTGAAAATGTACCGCGGGTAGGCGAAACATCGGGCTTGCGATAAGCAGGGTCCTCCATGATTTATCCATAATTCATCGAGCAGAATTGCAAAATTGCGAGCGATTCGACGCAACTTCGTCGTTCTTCGAATTAGCGATAACGTTTTATCGAGGGTTCGTGCGGTCGAACCTCAACTGCCTTTTACTCTCCAAAGATGAACTTCGAGCACGCCGATCTTAAAAGAAATTGGAAACGAACGAAGAGAGCGATGGAAGATCGATCACGAGAAGACAACCTCTCGAAAAAAGGACGAACGTAACGCAATCGAGTTTACGATACGGAAAGAAGCGGTCGAGGTAATTTAAACGAGGCGGATTTTTGGTCGGGATCTCGAACAAGGCGGCTGGGTCATAACGGAGCGCGTTCGTCCCTGGCGATTACAATGGCGTCGTGATAGGCAATGGAAATGGCACCGGTCCGAATTCGAGCATCCGCTGGCATTTCGCACGGTAAAAGACGAAATAACCTGCGGTCTACGTAGCGCGCGATGGCGGTGGCCTTCGAACCGGAAGGTGGTGCGCAACCGCTCGCTTCCGGTGGTCTGGTTTCGCGAATCAAAGGAAGAGGCGCTTCCCTGCCTCGGCGCGCTTACGAAACGGTTTCGAATGACTTCGACGGTATTAGCTACCGCGAGAGGTTAATTAAAGAATGTCGTAAATCCATCGTCGCCGCTATCGTCATGATTCATCGAGTTTGCGGATGATGAAGATGCGATGCGCGAACTTTCTCACCGGCAGAGTCACCCTAAGTCGATGGCGAGAAGATCGAAGGCGCTGTCGAAAATCGGAAATTCGTCTTGAAGAGTCTAAGGGCCACGCATTAGATCGCGTATCTAAATTCCATTCGATGCTCTTTCGAAGCCGTTTCGACGACTTAATCGACCTTGATCGAAGTCAAGTGAATTTACGTGATGCAACTGACGAGTGCCTATCCGACGATCGCGTCGCGGTTGAACGGAACGAAGACGAATTTGACGAAGTCTCGAAAGACGGATGATTTTGTCGATGGTAAAGAGGAATTAGTCGCGAAGAAGACGGAATAAGAAGTTCGAACCTTCGTAAATGGAGAAGTTTCTCGTTCGTTGGCGAACGGAGGTTCCATTAAAAAAATTA
Source organism: Liostenogaster flavolineata (assembly GCA_025433975.1). NCBI lineage: Eukaryota > Metazoa > Arthropoda > Insecta > Hymenoptera > Vespidae > Liostenogaster > Liostenogaster flavolineata. The sequence goes on from JAITYT010000412.1 coordinate 1,603,685, forward strand.
AAGCCAGGGGGTCGAAGGAATTTACGTGAGAGCTTGGAGCTCGTTGGAAAATCGAAAAATCGTCGAAGCGCGTTGCATCGCGAAGGAAACGACTAAGAAAAGCCTACGTTTCCTATGAAAAGAAAGGATCGAACGCGCGAATAAATCGTTGCGTAACGATCGCTCTCGCGATCGATTCACCCTTTAAGGACGAGAGAACGTTTCGATGACATCGGGGATTCGACGAAGATAGATCAATGCGCGGTTACAGATCGCCATCGTCGTGCCGATCGCGCTCTTAATAAAATATCACGTCGGAAATATCTCGTACGTTTTTCAAGCTTATCTTAAACTTTCCAGTTCTTTCCTCTCGACTTTTTTACGTTGGACTGCGATTGTACGATGAGAAAGAGAGATGATTATATCAACGTTGGCCCGCGTACACCGCTGCTCCACGATTTATATTTCCCCTTCTCTCTCCCTATCGCGGTATATCCTTGTCGGATGAAGTCTCAAGCGGATCGTAGCTTTCAATAAAGCATTACGTACCTTTATTCTCTCGTGTTTCCGATTCGATTGGATGGTCCCGCCGTCTACCGCAGGATCGAAGTTCACGAGAGACGAATAACCCCAATGAAAAGAAACGAGTGGTAGTACATCGATCTTAATATCGATTAAGAGCCATCGATGGACGCTCTTACGCGAAATTAACGGTCGTGGTAAGGCTCTCCGACTGGATTTACCTACGTGAATCTTCATTTCCGGCCACGAAACTCGACTTTTGCACTTTTCTCACCCGCCAATTCGTCGTCGTTAGATCGAAGACACGCGGTAAATAAGAGTAAAAAATGTCGGACGCGCGTAGGCCTACTTTGTAAAACGAGGGGAATACGAAGCACGATATTCCCCGTCCACTTTCCATCCTTTACGGCGCATTCGACTTCTCGCGGCGTTCGTTTGCATCCCTTATACGACGGTGGCCTTTTCCGTGGTCGCGAGAGGGCGAAGATAGACGAGGATAGACGAGGAGCAAAGACGAGCGGGAGAAAAGGAGAGAACGTACGGGCATAGCTTCTCGTGCTCCTTTAAACTCTCACGCTAAATAAAGTCGAGGGACGTTTAATTTACATACATTTACTCGTCCTCCGCTCCGCCGACATCGTTCCCCCCTCCTCGAGTGTGGTTTCACTCCGCACCGACTACGTAGCGGACACCACCGCCCCGAAACTACCCTCCAACCGTCGCTTGCTCCTTCTCCCCCTTCTCTAGCCAAGCATCGCGACAACGACGACGAGAACGACAGCCGCGATTTCACAAGATTCGTCCACCGATCTCCAGGGTACGCGTTGACCCTCTCCTCTTCTCGCTTTCTGCCGTTTACCCTTCGCTCTTTCGCTCCCTGACACTGATTCACTCACTCGCTCTCTCCCTCTCTCTCGCTCTCGCTCAGGCGCGCGCGCCTTCCATTCGTCTCCGTTTCTCTTCAACCCGAAAACTCACTGACCTAATTTCCACGAAACTGCATTGCGTGTCCTACCTGCACAGTCGCACCTACCGCATTCGGATCTGCACATGCCCCTGCTCTCTCCTCCTCCTCCACCCGTCGCTCTTTCTCTCGTTGCCTATTACGTTATCAATATGCGTGTGTGTGTGTGTGTGTGTGT
>JAITYT010000412.1:1605452-1627790 GCA_025433975.1 Liostenogaster flavolineata
AAAACGACCGTGTTTCGATGCACGCCTGCCATTTCGCGCGGCGCGTACCTCGTTGCGTCTATTGCCGCAAATGCGAGCGCGGAAGCGCGGATAAAGCGGGGTCGGAGATCCAAGGAAAGGGGAAAATCAAATAATATGTGCCAGTGTTGGACGGAAATGAATAAAGAGGGGAAAGGGAAAGAGAACAAAAATGGAAAAAATTCGAGACCAACGCAATGTCGATTCTCCTCCACAAAAAAAGCACAGGTTAACGCGTGCACGTGAAAGACGCGCTCCTATTATCGTTATCGGCAAATTCGATCGCGTACTTATTCGTAACGAAAAAAAACCCTCGGTCGAGGAGACGATTACCGATTCGATCGTTCGAGAGAATAAACAATGCGGAGAGATGCTATAGAGACGGAAGAGCTTCGAAAGTTAAAATCCTTTCGAAATGCGAGCACGGGTTACGTTCGAAATTGATCTCGGTGCTTAAAATATACGTCCTCGAACCTTTTTCCTGCGAGAAAACTGCATTCGACTTCGAACGTCGAGCTCGAAGACGTATACGAAGACATGTAACGAGATGTACGCGGTAGTACGGAAGAAAGTTGAAGATATTATTTCTCTCTCATCGAGAATCTCTTCTCGAGATTCTTCGATCGATCTTCGGGAGTGACTCGTTCCTCCATTTCGGACGTACGACGAACTCGTCCACCTCGACACGGCGGATGGAGTCGTTCGAAGTGTTCGAAGCGTCTGGAGACGAACACGAATACGAATGCACCGCAGATCGAGGACCCAACGATAAGAGCAAACGATAAAATTATTCCGCGCCGTTGATCTCTTATCGCGCGTCCCTGTTGGCGAAGCGCTTGCGTTAGTTCGCGCGTCATCGCGCGTTGTATAAAGCCGCGCTCTATGCGAAACGACTTCATTGAAGGATATAATGGCCACGACGATCGCCTCTCGTAATCACGCGAAACCGGTCCTCGACATCGCGTCGTCTTCCAACCACAGTCTCGCGTCCGCTGGTGTCCCTTCCTCTCGCGTCGATGCCACGAGACAACCGCTCGCTTCGAGACTTCGCGTCAATCCAAAAGTTGCATCTCGAGGAGCGATATCGACCAATTGCACGACTCCTGCGTTTGACGCGTCTCTTCCATTTCGTGTACCGCGTCCGGACGTTCCTGGATTTTTCCCGTAATAGGAAGGACGAGGAATCGTTTACACGACCTGGCAACGAGATAAAACGACGAGTATCGTTGCCGTCGATGAACCGTAATTACGTAGAGGGCAGCTGTGTCTTTCCGATCGAATCCATTCGCGTAACAACTTTTAATTGCGCCTTTTCCGAATCTCTTCGACCAAGGGATCGGTGGTGACGGCAGGAAACAAGAAGCAGGCGGTGAGAAATGGCGGACGATCGATATCTACGAATTAAAAGGAAATCGCGAGATGTGTGAGACGATGAAAAAAACGAGGATGAAAGGAAGTTAAAGAGTACGAACGACGGGTCTCGACGCCCACCGGATATCGAGCGTAATCGTTAAAGACGAGTCGCCAATCGTAATAACGAGATACGCGCCTTTCTCGTTCAACCACGAAATCTCGACGTCGAGGTCGAAGTGTCGTGAAAGGTTAATCGAGTTGAACGAGTTCGGCTTAAGTTAGACTTCAATTTCAAGCCATATATATAATCGGTCCTCCGTCTACGTTTCCTGTAGCTCTCCCACTCCTTCATGTACTCGTACTCCCTTTTCCTACCCTCCTTTCCGACATCCCCTGCCATTCACGTAGCTCCTTCGTAGTTTAATGATCTTACTAACTCGGACGAGCTTTTCCATTATTAGTTCGCTCGGAGGGTAAACCCACCTGTCTACGTGCACGGCTTGGAAGGCAGCAATGCGCGGGCCGCCTCGTCGCTAGCACCTCGTAACAATGCCGGGTGCTGGATGCGCGTCTCTGCAAGACTGAAGAGATAAACCGTAAGACGATTGGAGCGTCACCGCGTTACTCCGCGACGAATACATCGGATATCGCAGCCACGCTCGTAACACCCGCTTAAGAGGATCTTGTAATGAACCTGCTCGTTGCTCGATGAGACCTCGGTGATAGTCCTTGTCGGCGAATTTAATCGTATTAAGAATCTCGATGCCATTCACCGCCACGCTTCAAAGCGATGTTAATGGATGATCGGTTCGGTCGATCAATCGAAGCGATTTCTTCGTCGGGAACCTACAAATCAACTTAGTCGATTAACGATAAGATCGATGATGCGAGTGTACTAGTTCTGAATTGCGAACTATACCTTCGTATCGTGACGTATCGCACCGCAATGTTCCACGATCGTACGGATGAAACGTACAAATAAGAATTACGGTATTCGAATTTCCTTTAATTTTTTATAAACAGTTTTTACGATATCGTAGTATGAACTGTAGCAACTGTTGTAAAGCTCGAGAGGACAATGGGATCCGTTCGACAGAACGACTTGGCGTAGCAAGAAAATTCGCTGCAACTCGCTACGAGTCAGTATTCCGGTATTGTACTTAAATGTTGATAAAACTATACAGTCGGCTCTAAATGTGCCATTTGGAATATCGCGCAAAGTTGGTCATGTGGCGCCCTCTGTCGTAAAAATTTTATATCGCGTCATTACCTTCGCCGGTAATACAGAGTTACAGAGATAAAATATGCTTCGCAAAAAGGTCAAAAGTTGGATTTAATCATCATTGGAGAACGATATGGTTTCTTTTCAAAGCGAAACTATTTTACGCTCGCGTTGTATATATCAACGATTCAATGAATAAATCGTGAATTTCTTTTACGTAATAGTCGGATGCTTCTACGCTTTTTATCTGACGACATTGCGATTGAAACTGCATCTCTGCGAATGTTTATTTTTTTATACGATTGATGCCATTGCAATCGAAAATATAATATTTGTAACATATTTTTACCGATTGCAATGTTTTGTTTCAGAATCACTAACTAGAGTCATGTCACAAAATGCGATACGATCAGAAATTTAAGTCTTTCGGTTTATACGATTTATAAATCTTGCTAGATCGATAATTAAAAGCCGTTAATTGTCTCGTCGTGGCAATAAAATCTGAATCTTTTCTCCACAATTTTCATCGACCAGTAACTTCGTTCTTGGTACCGTTAACATGCATACTGTCTGTTTGCCTTAGGCAGCTTCTGTATATGATTCGCGTCGTCGTTATTAACTATGTAACGAATACAAGATTTTCGCCGGAGGGAGTTCATTAGTTGAAACTCAAGGCTGGCTTAGGATTTTGTCCTGATTAACTCATCCCGAAACTGTCAAACTTGCGGTGAAAATTAATGTGGATGTCGGAGACTATGACTCTAAGTTTCCTGCGTTGGTAGTATACGTGTGCAAGTATAAATAGATGCTATAACACTTCGAAAACATTTTTCAACTTTATCAATGATAGAAATATTAGAAAGGAGATACATAAGCGTAAAAGTGATATTTGATAACGAGTAATGATATGTTGACGCCAATATTTTCCAAATTTTTAATTTCAATGATCCAATGTTATATTATTAGTCTTATAAAAAAGTAACTTGCGTTTTTAATCAAATTAAAGAATTAATAGTTTTAATTAATATTAGTTTGTGTATTTTTTAAACATAATTTTACAAATTATCATATTATGCATTATTAATATGTTATAATTGTGTACAGATATTAAAATACATAGATGTATTCTTTGGAAACACACAAATGTATCTTCTATATATAAAGTAAGCCAAACTTTTTAAAGTCCTTTAAAGAAGAAATGTTGTAATTACTATGTACAATCGTTCATCTGCAACATAGTAAGACGTATATAATCACCAAGCAGCCTTTAGACAGGTGAGCATCTAGGTCAGAGTGTAAAGTTTAAGGGTTACTACTGAAATTTGCATATCGCTTGAGGCCGAGGCGCGAGCGCGTGTGTTTCCAAGGAAACTATGATTGAAGGAATTGTACATACCTTGTCTCCATTACTTTAAATATAAAGTTATAAACATCAATTGCTAATCACAATCATAGAATTGATAATCGTTGATCTTCATTTATTTTTTCAAAATCGTAAAATATTTATTGCATAATTTAACGTTACGTATCTGATTAAATTTATCTAACTTGACGTACATCTATTCAATATATAAAAAAATATCAAACTCTAATATATTTAATAATTTTCGTACACTGATGAATCATAGTATAATTTTTAATCGTAATTTTCTTTAATTATTCACTATTACATAGTTTTATAAGATTATGGTCACTATGATCATTAAAGTTATAACATCTCATACACAAAAATTAAATACTAAATAATTAATTTAAAAACGCATATCCATGTATATGTATATACACTTAATATACTTGTATTCGATCTACTAGCAACAACATTACTCTAAATACGCAATTCCTTTCCATGACATGAATTTCTGAGAGGTCGCTAGTATACATTGAAGTTTCATAAGAGGACTCCTTTAATACTCTTCGATGATAGTATAAATTATATTGACTTTAATATTCATTTCGATATCTTAATTTTATAAGCACGTTTCATATATGTGAATTTAACGTCAAAATTCTTATCTGCATAAATATTATACAGAATAACGTATAATTAATTCTACAATGATGTCACGTGACTACGACTAGCAAATCGGACAGCAAAGAATTTAATTGTAATATCTTTTATAAGATGGCGCTGTATGTACATCATCGAATACACGAAGAAGTTTAGATGCGAGTTATTGAAATATTCTTTTTAGGTTGGGTTTTCGGCGTGAACACGTTGGTGAAGAGGTAATTGTATAGAAGTTGTATCACGTTTTTAATAGATAATTCAATTAAATTTGTTTAAACTATTGACGTATTTCTGGAGAATTGTATAGACAACAATTTAATTAACTTATATTGTATAATGTTTAAAAATTATCGAAACAAAAACACGTTCAAAAACAACCGCATTGCGTCGCGTTGCCAAACAGATGTACATAAATGAGAATGTAGTACTAAATTTTCAAGTTGCTTTTTCATATTTCATTGCAATTTTTGTTGAAAAATTTATAATCATACACCAAACGCCATATATATAAAACAATCAGTTATTCCGCCCTCAAATACTGTTTCTTTAAGTGTAAAGTTATTGCAATTATATTTTAATATTACGTCCATTCAGTTTAACTAATACAGATCAAGATGCAGATCTTCGTGAAGACCTTAACGGGTAAAACTATTACTCTAGAAGTAGAAGCGTCAGATACTATAGAAAATGTAAAAGCAAAAATTCAGGATAAAGAAGGAATACCACCCGATCAACAACGACTTATTTTTGCTGGCAAACAATTAGAAGATGGCCGTACTTTGTCCGATTATAACATCCAAAAAGGTATATGACTTTAATGAAATAAGGATGTGTTTGTAATATATATATGTAGAATATTATTTGAAGTTTGTTTACAGCAAAAGTGAAGTATAACTTATTAAATTATTTTACAGAATCAACATTACATTTGGTATTACGTCTTCGTGGAGGTGTTATTGAGCCAACCTTACGTATACTTGCTCAAAAATATAATTGCGATAAAATGATTTGTCGAAAATGCTATGCACGTCTTCATCCACGTGCAACTAACTGTCGTAAGAAGAAATGTGGTCACACAAATAACATTCGTCCCAAGAAGAAGCTGAAGTAAACTATAATTTTGAATATCATTTCCAAATTGCAGAAGATACGTATTTATTTTTCAGCTGCTGATAGCAACAACTGGAAACTTGGAAATGTATATTTTTTATTTTGTGTTGCAAGGAAAGAATAATAAATAAATAATAAATTAATAAGTTTTTCTTAATGCACATCTAATATATAAATCTATTTGCATTTTATTTATATTTACAAAATATGTACAAGACTTATCACAATGTATGTGACTATTGAACAACATAGATATATAAATTGTAACATTAATTAGAATCCATTAGTTTTACGAGAAGTTGTTGTTCATCTACAAAGTTTTTATAAATACTTATATTATTAACTTTTGGACTACAGCCACCTACCTACACAAATAATTTTTATTATTTATTATAAATATTTGTATCTGTCAAATATTCTTTGGTTACATACCTTTGCTCGTTTTACATATTCTTCATAAATACTTATACTTGTATCTTGTACAATTGGTAACTTAATAACAGGAAATACAGTATCTGGAAAGGATGCTTGTTGAATAAGTTTTGATCGAACTTTCGTGTGATCCGTAGGATACGTGGCATTGCGTCCTATTAAAACGAACCTACAATAAAATAATCAAGATCTATATACGTCGTTTTTTGTTTCAAAACATTTGTTAATAAGAATTACCTTTTATAAAGGATAATATCATTTCTTTTTGGATATTCTGGTTGCATTCCATATACTTGTTTCGTAGATGGAAATAGTAGTTCAAAAGAAATTAAATCTGAACTATCTTTTGAAGAAATTATTTGTGAATCATTTATATGATGGTGACTCTCATCTTCGTCTGAACTAGTATCTTCGCTTGAACTAATTGTATAATTCATAAATTAATTTGAAAATAATTTATTTTAAATCGATTTATAAATGTTTACCTAGCACTAGAAGTTGTACTACTCGTACTACTTTGACCAGTCATAGATGGATTTTTCATATTTAAATTTTTACTTCCGGTTTCTTCTCTTCTTCTACCTGGTCTTACACGCACGACAAAGGGACTAAAGCAAGTTGTAAAGTGAGGCATAAAGTCTCTTACGGAATGACTTATTTTGTACGCATATAATTCAGAAAGTGGCGACAATTCATATGGCCTAAGAAAGAAAATGTTTATGATTTAAGTATAATGCTGCATGCATTATTATCATCTTCGGTTATTAATATTTACCTATGATAATCATAATAAATATCAATCATTTCTTCTACTGTATTTTGCACTTGTACCATCTCGGAACACGATTTTGTTATTTCATTCAATGCATAGGGCAAACATTTTAGTACGTTTTTATCCCACCACTGAGTCAAAAGTCTTGTTTTACGAGAATACTCACATGCAGGTCTGTGATGTAAATAATAATCTGTTAATAATTCCCATAAAGGAAGTTTTCCTTCCTCTGGTATAAATAAACCTTAAACAAATTATATTAAATTGTAGAAAAGTTTTAATATTATTAATTTTTATAATAAAACGTTTTAATTTTATTACCCAAAAATAAATTAATTGTATGCTGCTTTTCTTGATCACTAAAAGTGTTACTATAATATCTACTCAGTGTTTGCATTATGTCATTGCCTTGACTGGTCCATGGAGCAGTTTTCCTAATTTTAACAATACATAATATTACAAAAAGATAAAATAGATTCAATTAATATTTTACTCTCATACCTGTAAGTTTTTATTCTGTGCACTAATTGTGATCCACCATATTGTAGAGCTAATGTGTCTCCATGATCTTCATATAATTCTTCCAACATTCTTACACAGTCTGAATCAAATTCGAGTTTAGGAGTTTCTAATACACCCAAAGCACACAATTGGAAACCCAAAGCACATTTACCCACTGCAAATTGTGCTGTGTTTGTTCGATCCAAACAATCGACGCAATTCGTTCTAATAATTCCAGTTTGTGATATGCCTCTTCTTACAAAATAGTCTCTTATCTTTTCTTCAATATTATTGATTTCATTCATACTTTCGTTATTTTTAATACCATAATTATTACTTTCCATTGTATTTGAGCAATTAGTAAAATTTTTGATATCTGGAAAACTGGATATTATAGTAGAACTTGAACTTGAATTTGTCTGTTGCAGTTTTTTCGTATTATTGTGCTGAGATATAAATAAATTTCTTTGACTGTGATATGGATTCTGTGATTGAAAAATCCCAGTTTTTAATACTGCACCATAAGCTATGTTCGCTAAGCAACTCATAACGTTGACTTTTTTTCTAAAAATAAAATATTATACCTAATTAATATTTATTTTTATTGTAAATTTACTATCAATTTTACATTAATTCAATAATTTTGACAACATACCTTTTATTCATGCGTGCCATGTCAAAACTTATATACTGAATATGATGTTCAGGTGGTAAAAATTGATTTAAATATTTTACAGCCATACTTAATTCTTCACTTAATGTACTTTCATGTTTCTTTTTCTCCCGCTTTTTTACCAAATTAAGAATTATAATCGGAGATCCATATCTTTGTAATAGTTGATTAAAATGTGCACCTATAATTTAACGACTAATAGAAGTAATATAGAAAAAGAATAAAAAAGAAATGTAACTTTCTTATTAATTCGTATACGAAAAAGATTACCAGCTGTTTCAACATAAGGATCTGCTAGATCACAAACAATAGTTGGTTTCGGAACCATTTTACTAACATCTTGTCTCCAATGACCTGGAACTGAGCCACGCATTTGCACAAAAGAACTAAAACGGCCTTTGCTTAAAGAACTTACACCAGAATCATGGACAATTTGCTCTGTTTCTACTTCATTTGCTACATCCCCCTTTGAATAATATATATACATACATTAATTTAAAATTCTTTACAAATGTGCATATAATGTACAAAAGAAGAGAAAGGAAGATGTATAACATAGTAGACAATTAACTTACATCAAAGTTCGCACCACGTTTCAAGAATCTGGTACCTGCATATTTGTTGCTTCTTCTAGCTATAAGAGTAACATACATAGACCTTCCAAAAATACTGACATTTGATTGTCCAATAAATCCATGTATTATATATAAATTCCAATCACAATGTAAGTCCTTTTCTGCCGGAGTTAATAGATGTGAATTCCATACAAATCGGCGGTGTGGATTACTACGTACAGCGTAATCAATATACTTTGCTTCATTTCTAAAAATATTTCTAATTTAATAAGTATATTAATCCTTACAACGATAAGAAAATGCCATCCATTAAAGTACTAAAACGAACCCATTATCATGCCAATTTTTTCTAAATGCCCACATATTAAAGAAGTTCTCAGAATCTTCAGAACTATCATTTTTAACTTCAGATGGATGTATATTAATTGGTATGTCTGATTTAATATGTGTTGGTGGTGCCAGATTATATTGCAAAGTGTGCGTCAAATCATATGAATAACTGAAGTAAAAATTGCTGCTAAGATCAATACTTTGAAACATTTTCACATATCTTTGTTCTTCAGGATGAAATAGACGAACAGTATCATTAGGTATATAGATCATTGAGGTATCTTCGATTTTATATATTGTGTGATGACCTATAACTGCTACTCGACGTCGTTTTGTAACAAGTATAATATAATATCCTTCCAGAAAACGCACGAACCCTTACAAGTAATATATAAAAACTTTAAGAATTTTTTAAGAAACTTAATTAAGCTTTAATATAATGAAAATATATACAAAGCAATATGCATTAAAATCAATGAAACGACATGCATGTTCTACTATTTAACATATTGGTGAGAAAATATATCATGCATAAATAATTTAACGTGATATCGTGCTGAAAACAATCATGTATATGCAACAACATATTATAATCTGTATATGCACATAATAGATAAAAGATTTAACATCGCCATCTAACAAATGTGTAATACTTATTAAATTTAATTTTTAAATAACAGTTTAACTGTTTAGTGCCATGTTAAAACTATTAAATGCAGTATATGTATATTATACAAAATTTTCGTCATAAAACATCGCTATTTTATACAATTAACATGATTTGATGCATTACTACTTACCACCAAGCTATTTAATTTTAACGAATTTACTATCCTTTTAAGATGTCAATAAAAAAAAATAATTTATCAATAGAAATTTTAAGATATGTTGTAATACAATTTTATTATTTATAAATATGGTAAGAAAACTTATACCTGAAAATCGACTATGTCAAAATATGTTTTTAAAACTGGATTAAGAATATATCATCTTATACAAAAGGTATCTTGTTTTTGCATTACACATATTTTCATTTCAATTTGGCAATAAAAAAACTTAGTGGGCCTTACCAAGAATACCAAAAGCTGGTATTAACCTGGGAAAAGTATCTCTCTGCCACATATTCTTCCAGGTAAATCTAGTTTTAGTTGGTTTGTGAATGGGCTTTTGTGATTCTTTTTGTTCAGTCTCTTCTGATATATTCGTCCCCGATTCTTTATTATTGCTGCCTTTGTTAGCAAGCAAATCTAATTGAGTTGCATCTTTTACATGTTGATTAATAATTGCTCTGATATGATATACTCAATTTTAAAGTAATTTGATAATCATTCATTATATTAGAATTAAATGATACAATGAATATGTTATATGACAATAAATTGAGGATTTTAAAAACATAACATATAAAGCCAAAAAATAAATGTTCTATACTTCTGAGATAATCATGTGTCGACAATTGCAGTACGAGATTTTTAACAAAAAAATTCCGATTGTAAGTCATATCAGATCATTGAAATATTAAGAGAAGTGTTATTACAACATATATTTAATACAAAAGCATTTTCATGCATCTTAATATTTTACATGCCATACTAAGACCTTTTATCTTACTAGAAAAAAAGAAAAAGAGAAGTATTCAAACCTACCAACAATGCCAAAAGCTGAAACAACTCGTGCAACTCCGCCAACATTGTTTCGCTGACTAGTACGCGTACGGTTACCAATATCTATCATATTTACAAGATCTTTGATTTCATCTTGTGTATATTCTCTTTTGTCATCTACTACAAGTAGTTCTTTTGGCTCCATACGATCAATTTTTAGAACTCGAAATCGTGTTAATGTGTTATTTGATCCCATTAGGTAAAATCGCTATAAATATTATAATATATATTATAACATAAAATTTAATTTATAAAAACATTATTTGACGAATATAAAAAAATATCATTATTATACGCATTATTAATAAAAATCGACAGAAATATAAATTTTATAGTTTTAAAAGTAATCTTACAGATTTTGTTTCGTAAAGCGCAATCTTTTGTATAGAAGATATGATCGGATGAAACATTATAGTTGGCACTTTAAGTTCAGTCATTATGCTTTTTTTATTTTTGTATGAAATATATTATTTCTTTTCTTCCGTATTTTTAGACTTCACGTGTGAACGTTAATCACTTTGGCTATTTCAATATGTTGTACTCATGTTACCATATGTGATTCATCAACAATGATAAAACCATGAATCTATACATAATTTTCTGACCTACATATCAATAATAGAGAAATATAATAAATGGTAGTAATAGGCAAATTGTCTTATTATCAAAATAGAATAATTTTACTTACGTTTTAATTCTTACAAAAGTTGTATAAGTAATCAAGCTAAATTCAACGTAGTATGTAATTCTGGCTTATTGTAAACTATTAACAATAGACCTTATACAACAATTAAGAAATAACAAAAATGATAACTCTTAACCTAAAACTGTCGCTTCTTAATTTTGATGAATTGACAAACATTAATTTGGCGTATATGTAGTTTTCAATACAATAAAATGCTTTTATTTCTTAAAGTTTGTTCAATATCAGTATGTGAATAAAGCTGTGACGGTTTAATCTCGTTATAAATTAAGCTAGTCGTTCTTCACAATACTGAAATATGGCGAATGTTTACCATTTGCAAGATTTCTTAACCTACAATCTTTCACATTTTTGTATAAATTTATAATGGTTTTTACATAGATATAAATTTAAGTATTGTATATTACAAATCGCTGCTCATATATTTGTGCTTTTATGTCTTTTTTTGACAATGAAATATCTTTAAATATTAAAAATTAACTATTGTAAGTCGTTACAGTACGTTTTAAAAGTAATTATTTTATTATTTGAAGTACTGTAAAAGATATCAATACATTTTTACTAGAAACATAATTATTCTTAATCTATAAGTTTCACGAATGTTATACTTTTTTCTATTCAAAGTCTGTATATTTGAATATTAGTAACAATGGTTCTTAATATAATACAGTATGGTTTCTAATACCAAGCAATAAATGTGATGATAAATTTAGTAAAAATACTAAGGAGGATAATAATGTATACAACTTTTGTTTGTATAATATATTTTAATTACTACTTTTTCTTTTTTTTAACTACATATGTAATACTTTATATATAATATGCTATAAGAACACATCAGATTAGTTAAGATATTTATGCAATTTAAATTGGAACGAAGTAATTGCATAAACTTTCTGATATATTTAATTATTTTACATTTATTTTTTTGATGAAAGAAACATCGCTGCATGAAAGCCACAATATGAAAAAAGTGCCAATATAACTCCAAGTAATACCTTATCCCTTGTACCTGCTGCCTTATAAACATCTAACTGCTCGACTTTCTGCATTGTAAAAAAAGTATATATTAGATACTTTTAATATTAGTTGCCTAAGTGATGATTAAATTATTAAGTAAATAATTATTATTATTTATAGTGACAAATATATACATGCACTATTTTATTAATACATTGTACCTTGAAAGACTCAAATTTTGCAGCCATTCTTGGTGATAAAGTAGATTTAGTGGAATAATTTGCTACACCCGGTGTGTCCACCTGGACAGGCTTGGTTTTAATTGTATCCCATATCATTCGTGGTGGGTCTACATTTTGTACTTTCCGTGGGGTCTATTGATAAAGAAAATATAAGATGTGATTATAAACTTATGCAATAGTTCTTATTAGCAAACTTTTAATAAGTTATGTCATAAAAAAATTTTACAGGTTAAATTAATCTCTGACAAAGATATATAAGTATAAGTATGTATAATCAATAAATATTATATTAATTGGTAATATATGCACTACTCTATTATCTATTATGCATGATCAAAGTTAATCTTACTTAAAACAATTTAAATCTGGGTACATAATAAAAACAAATTCCCAGATCACCTCCATTCTAAATTTCATTTTAAAATAAATAATCAATTATATGAAAACATTTATATGTATGTCAAAACTACAAAACAATTATAAAAGTATGATTAAGTACGGCTGACTCGAACAATAAGCAAAGATTTTAACGAGTATGATACATATCTTTTATATTATATTTACATTTTATGAATAATGAAGTTGTGTTAAATAATATAATGCGTTTTAAATAACTTACAATTGGGAAATATGGTCGAATATGCATTGACTTTGTCACTCGACCAGCTAAAGCGTCAAATCTGTAAGCCATGTTGAAGAGTTACATAAGAACAAGGACTATGCATTAAGTATATAAGACGTAGATAGTCCTGTTTACAATAAATATAATATTTATTCTTATTATCATCAGAATAAAAAGCGCATTATAATAAAATGTAAATTATAATAAAAAACACCATTTTTAAATTGATTAATATTTATTGTCTATTAACATTATTATGTAAACGTTTTTGTGAATACGTTCTAATAATATGTATAATTTTACGCATTTTTATAAATGCTTTATGTTTATTATTATACGCACGCTTGTATTATACAATATTATATTCTTTGCAATTTAATAATTACAAATTGCAGCGCTCTCTAGATGATATCTACGGGAGGTTATCAACAAGTATATTTATTGAAGTGTATATGGTTGGAATTGTGGAGAATGATTTTTTTTCAAGCCATATTTTAAATGTGAGTATATTATAATTATGGCTTGATTAATGTAATTACAAAGCTTTAATATTTACGTAATTATTTAAAAGAAATATTTCAAAAAAAGATAAATCTTAACATTTGTCAATGGTACGATTGTAAGGTAATCTTAAAATCATTAGAAACTTATTTCAAACAATTATATATTTATCGTTTGGAAAATAGTACATATTTATGTAAACAAATAATATAATTTATAATTTACATTTGATTTAATTACTGCCTATATACGTCTATATTTACATTACTATCCTTAAAATGTAGATAAGTCAAATAATCTTTGTTTCATAAGTGAACTTTGAAAATATAAGTTATTTTAATACAAAAAGAACCATATTTATGTATACCATAAGTAAATCCTTCAACACAATTTTTGATTTTAGTATTATGTTTTTGCAAACAACTTATATTTTAATTATCATTAATTAAACATGTATGTTTCTTCCAGTTGGATGAATTTACTTGATAACCAATACTATTACTGTAGTAATATGCAAATATTAGATGAGTGTAGAACTGTATGAACATTTTCATTAATGAAGATACAAAATTTTATGGGAAATGCAGAATATTTTAATATATATATATATAAAAGTAAATGAAAATAAGCAGAAATGGAAGAAGTAAGACTTGCAAAAATATCTATAATTGGATAAATTATAATATTTTGCTTACAAAGAAAAGAGTAAACATATTTATAACAAATTGTATTGCTTTGACTGTAATATTCAATAGAAGGATTTAATTAATGATACTTAGTTTTCTGTAAATAACTGATAATTTCGATTACTAATCACAAAATATTCTTAATATGAAAGTTATTCAATTTTTATTTTCGTGCAATATAATTTTATTGTTTAATTACGTAAACAAGAAGTTTTATTGTTTACATTTGAACTAAAAATATTAAGTATACTTTCATTAAAAATAATATCATGCACTGAAAGTAATGTCATTCCATAATGTCTTCACTGTGCTCTTACTTATATTGAGTATGGCAGCAATGTGTTTATACGATTCGTCTTTGGTATTTGATTACTCAAGTAGTGGTGTATACTGAAACTACTATTGCTTTTGCATGCCAGTATAAGTAGAATTCAAGAATATACATTTCTAAGTGTCAGGATATTAAAGTAATGGTAAAATCAAATATTACAAGTGACTTAAGTAAAATAAGTTAAATTTATATTATTGTTGACTAGATAGAGAGTCTTTATATTATATATGATCATGTGTGTTTTTTTGTTATAAACAAAATTATATTGCAAGAAAATCAAAATTTGGTAGTGTTCGAATATTAAAGTTATTCATTGTATGTTATACCTAGTGAAACATTAAATTGATGAACTTTGTGCAGTTTTAATCTGTATTTTATAAAATTTGTTACAGGGATACAGTATTGATGTTTGTGATCTGTAGCTGTACTCAAAAAATTCTTCATTCCTACAAGCTGTATAAATCATATTAAATATGGAAATGGTAAGTACTAAATACAGGTAACTCATAAATGCAAGCATTTTTATTAATTTGAGACTTTTCCTTTGAAAGATGACATTGATGTATGCAGTCTTAGGTTTAATATTATTTATTAATTTATCACGATACCAGCGCCACTATTCTTCGCCTTATCGACTGAGTTGCCAACATCAAAGGCATGTCATGGCTGAATATTATGTAGTCTTGTATGTGTGTGATATATAATAATGTGTTAATTTATTTTAATAGCTATAATGTAAAATGAAAAATATATAAAAAGGATTGCAAATGGTGAGATGCATGATTAGTGAATTTTATTTTATCATCTGTTTATGACAAACAATACAATAAGAATTTATATTGTACCCAAAGAGCATTTATTAATTATATGTCTAATATACAAAAAAGAGAGTCATTTTATATATTATAATTATATACGTGGATATACATAAGAAATTAAAGTTAAATAAGAAAATAAAATAAACGAAAAACTGCTGCAAATCAATGTAGATAGTATTTTTTACAATTCTTTTCCATACACATGTTTCTTTTATTTAGGATGCTGCCATTTTAAATTATCGTAATAAAAAACGTAGTATGCCAAGACTTCGTAAAAATCCAAGAATTGATAATCAATGGGGGAGAAAATATCATGGAGCTGTAAAAAATACTATTTTCAATATACAATCTTCACCCTATACTCCAGCAGAATTGCCCCCATCTTTAAGTGGAATATGTGAAAAGCTAGAATCTGTTTATATATGTAAATATTGTAACGATTGGTGAGTCTACTGTGCAAGAGAGTTTAACATAACAGTGCAAATTGAAACAATATTATTATTAATTTATAAAATATTATACTATGCATATATATAATATGTATATATGAATTTATGATTTGTTTTTGGGATAGATTATTAGGATAATATTTATATATTATACATTTATCTTCTTAGTCATGTAATTAATATAACTTTTTAGTAAAACACAATTGTTATCATATATCAAACTTTATTTTATACTGTTTTTGAAAAGGACAATATATTATAAATTAATACAATATCTTGTATAAGTATCTTATATAAACTTAATTATCACACACACAGACACACACAGAGTATTCATAGAATATAGTTAATATTTTTTGTTTTAGTTTTCGTTTTAAAAGCAGTTTTGAAGACCATAGTACTCGTCGCAGCTGGATTTTGGGGTTTTGGTGTCAGCATTGTTTTGTAAATGTCTGTAAACATGTGGAAATGGGACATTCACCATGTAAGGCATGTATGCGGTTGGAGTATGATGTTAAACGTGCATATTTTACAGCAAATGGTTTTGAATTTCATAAAATGGGAGCAATTCGAATTTTTTACAACCAGTGTCAATTCATTGCACATTTGCAATTTCATCATTTAGGTTCAGTCGACATTGCTGATATTATGTTAATGCCATTACCAAATACTGACAGTGAGTGGTCTGTTGATTTACATAAAGCATGCGAGGCATTATTAGAACATGCATTTTTATCAAGAGTTCACATTATGGATTGGTTGAAGGCTGAAAAAGTTGATCATAATTGGTGGCAATTAGCCACGAATGATGTAAACAATAGTAATAATCTGATCACAAAAATTATAAAGAATTATCGAGAGCGAAAATTGTGTACATTAGAAAAAACATCATGGTCTAAGAAAAATTTGAAAGCTTCTAAAGTTGAAACTGTTGAATTTAATGTGGAAAATAATGAAGAAAAGGATAAAAAGAGCAAAGATGATACTATTACAAGTACTACTACATCTATCAATCAAGATCAGGATATAACAGAGGATGAAGATAATCCATGCACACTCACAGATATTGCTTTTGTGGACTGCGGCCCTACTGCTGACTACTATGCTTATTATCCAATGGAAAATAAAAATGATCAAATTAAAAATAAATTACGTTTTAAAAGTTTTCAGTCCACAACTGATAATGATAAAGCACATAATAAGTGGAAAAAGTTTCAAATAGAAAGTGACGATGAAGTTACATCTGTTTCTTCTTTATCTCATTTTGATACTTGTACTTTATCAAAAGATAATTTACATAGTTTAAATAAGAACATTATTGGAACACAATTGCATCATAATTTCTCACTTGAATCTAATGATATTAATCTATCTATTGCTACTATGCAACTGCAAAATGCTATTGCTATTGCAAATGATTCAAAATCCACAAATCTGATAAATTTACATAATGAACATTTGTTACCTAGTTTACAATCTAACAATTTATTACAACAAAATATATTAAAGGAGGATCGGTCATCGGTAATAAATTCTAATCAGAAGATTTTGACAGTTCATTGTAAAAAGAATTTAAATTTTAGTACAATTATTAAAAATATTTCTCCTCATCTTCTTTCTAACAATAAAATAGTTTTTCTTGGTCAAGATTCATATGGAATAATTATAGATGACAACAAAGAGGTTCAGTCTAATAAAACAACTACTAATTCAATACCTGATTCAAATCTAAAACAAAAAGAGGAATTAATAATCACACAATTAGATGATTGTAGTAATATTGAGTTTAATGATAAAGACATTAAACACTTACAAAAGTTACAGATCATATCTAAGGAAATAGACTTTTCTGAGATGCCAGTTGAAGATAAAAGTATTTATAAAAATAAAGAAATATTTGTTAATAAGAGGACAGTAAATAATATAAAAACTTTTTCCCATGAATCTATCATATTGGGCATGTCAATGGATACACAGAAAGCACTTTATAATATACATGATCACAGTATAGTAAAGACTGCGAATTTAATTAAGTCTGAGAATATGATATCTATGATCCAACCTAATTCAAGTCAAACAACTAATATTTCTCCACCAACACCATCGCCATCCCCATCAGAATTATCCAGTAGTTCTAGTTGTGATGCTCATAATAAGCAAACATTTGAATCAGCTGTACATACACAACTTAAGAATAGTCTACATTCTGAACATGTAAAATCTGCTGATGACTTTATCGATACTAATATCAGTTCTGAAGTCCTATCATTCTATAAAAAGAACACTGAATTGTATCTAAGTACAAAATCTTCAAAAAGAAATGCAAAGCAGATAAATTTAGCTACATCTATTACACTTTCGAAGTGTAGACAGGACATGATCGATGAATTTCAGAAACTTAGCCATACTGATTTGAGAAATCGAATTCTTCATTTACAACATGTTAATACAGAACTTTTACAAGTTATGTGTTTTGCAAACATTAAAGATATTAATACTACTTTAAAATCCATTAGAATCTTACAAAGAGCATTGAAAAGTGCTTTAGAGTTACGTGATAACGATTTTGAAATATTAAGAGATTCTCCACAAGATTTTGATGGATTATCAGACGCATGGGAATTGAAATTACAGTCTGCAGAAAATAAATTGAAATGTTGTGTTTGTAATAAAATTATGAAACCTAAAACATATATTCCTGGATTTTCAAAACCAATGACAGATGATAGTATTTATTGCTTGTGCTACAAATATTTTTGTCACGAATGTGGTAATTATCAAGGTAATATGATACGTTTTCTTATTCATCAAAATTTTCATAAGAAAGAGGCACCATACACGTGTCCAGGTTGTTTATGTAGGTTTCCTTCGTTTAAATTATTGGAAGTACATACATGGTCAGTTTGTTTTCATACATTGAAAAGGCGTACATTCTGTTGTAAAATTTGTCAAATTGATGGTTTTCAAGATATGGAATCTATCACTAGACATTTTGCCCTAATGCATGGAATTAAAAAAATAGCATGTGAAGTATGTTCTGTTGTACTGAATGCTTATTCTGAATACAAAAGACATCGAGTTGAAATGCATACGTCTGAACTTAATTTTAAACCAATAAAATTAATAATGTGTAAATTAGGACAATGTATAATACAGTGGGAGAAATATATGATGCATTTGGAAAAATACCATGGTATACGAAAAATTGAATGGGTAAAATGTCCATTCTGTTCGTATTATAGCTTAGAAACTAAACAATCCATGATGGAATTTATAATTCATTTTCAAAGTACACATTTGTATCGTTTAACAGAAATTATTAAACCTGAAATCCTAAAAGACGTTTTACCATCTAATTTAGCAACACGTTTATTCAAAGATAATTCATTTGAACAGTGTGAAAATGTAACGAAATTTATAAATACATGTGAAAACTTTTGTTCTGATGGTATTCTGCTACCTAAGATTGTAAATACTCGAACAATACCAAATGAAGTTTTCGAACAAGATTCAAAGAGTATCGAAGAATTTACCAATACTACAAATCCAATTTTAACAGAAACAATACTTAAAGACGGAAGTGATTGCCATTTTTTGTCTTTAAACCTTGATGCTGTAGCACCTACACAAATCGTGAATATTGAGCCAAATATTTCTGATACATCTATACCTTGTCAAATAACTAATGTGGATACATTGCCAAAAATTCTAGATGTAAGATCAATTGCTAATTTTACATCAATGGATTTCCAAACTTTATTTACTAATGCCAATACAGAAATTGAAATTAAAAATAATGAAATGCAATCGAAAAGTATGGATAAAATTACTAAGCAGCTTGAATCAGTAATACAAGATCAATTGAAAAAAACATGTAAAATGAAATTTCATGAAACAAATACTGAATCTAATAGAAATTTATCAGAAAATTATGAGAATAATATGAAAAATGTTGAAAAAGTCATTAAGCAACATTTGAAGTTGCCTATGTTAGAAAACTGTTTTTCAGAACCAAAAGAAACTCCCAACACAACAGTTACTTTTGTACCTACAAATTTATGTAAACTACCATCAAATTCTACACCTAAATTGTTACAAATGCTTTTGATGAGTGAGAAGAATAATATCACAAACCATGAAGTATATAAATCTGCTTGTCAAAATATAGAATCATTTTATAGAAACGATTCAAAACAGACTACTCTAATTTCAAATTGTAGCCAAAAAATGAATAATAATACTGTAATTGGTCATCAAACTTCCACTTTACAGCCACCTCCACTTATAAAAATTCCCCCAAATTTTTTTAAAAGTAGGAAAAAAGAAATTTCTATAAATAAAACTATGAAAAACTTAATAACTCAATCGTCGGAAAACAATGAAATGAAGCGTAAACGAACTTGGCGAATAGCTTTAAATGGTCCAAATATTTCGCAGGATCGGCAGCACAATTTTTTATGTCATTTATGTGGTGAACTTATAAATACTTCTTGGCCAGTTGTAAGTAAACATTTTAAAACGAAACATTCAGATGAGTATAAATTATCAATTGTTACACCACGATTAATGCGATTACCTTTAAATTTTATTAATGGTGGATATAAGGAATTCTATAATAAAAAGCGTAAATTAGATAACCCATTCTTAACGTCAAAGAAGAGAAGACGATGGACTCCAAAAAAATACACAGATGGAAAACATTATAATTCACTTGAATTGGGACTTTTTGTACAACAAGAAACTGCAGAAGATGAAGATGGTAGTTTTAAATGTAAAAAATGTAATGAGCGGTGTGCAAATATGGTAGATCTGAGGAAACATATTGCCTCAAATCATAGAATTAAGGGTCGATACTTGATATGTTTAGAATGTGGTGAAAATTTTATTGTTGCGCCAAGTTTACAAATGCATCTGAAAGCTTTTCATGGGATTGATGATCCTATCACATATATGAATCAGAATACATCTTATGCTCCAGATATTAGCGACAGTTATGAAATTGAAACAAAATCTCTAATTAATAACCAATGTCATGTTTGTACTGCTGTGTTTGAAAATAAAGCAGCAGTAGATAAACATCTTAGAGTGCATGGTATGGCATTTCTCAACCGTAAAATGATAGAGGCACGAAATGCTTTAAGAAATTCAGAAAAAAGTGTAAAATGTAATGAGAGTAAACAAAGTCCAAAAAGAGATAGTCCAAAAGAACCCGTAAAACGAAATAATCCAGCGAGTACTATTCTAGAAAAAATAAATGTAAGTATATATATTAAAACTGTTTAATATATAGTAATTGATTAATTAACTTTCTTAATATTTTATAATATATAACGAATTATTTAATTTAATATTATATTAAAAGTAATTATCAGTCAGACTTTTTCATAATCAAAATATTATTATTATTATTATTATTATTATTATATATATATAATAATTTGTCTACTTTTTATTTTAAGTTAATTTTCAATACATTAATGGATTATATAATAGATATATTTCAAATAACTTGCATTAAGAATAATTATTTGAAATAATTATTCAGATTTTTAACTTCTATTAATTTGGAATAATTTATTTTTTTTACAAATAAACATTATCTGTTAAAGTATATGCATATGTAATGTGAAAGTATTTAATCTTTGTCACTACTTATTACAGGCTACAATATTGGAGGATACTCAATGATTCAAAGAGAATAAGATTGTAAAATAGTACGTTTGTATATTACGCGTTACGAATATATTTATAAGTTTGCTACTATTAAGACTTTATTTTATAATTGTTAGAAATTTTCCATTTACGAAGCTGTAGTATAGGCTGTGTATTACGGATTTGTTGAATTTTTTTAAGTTGTGGATTATAATGCTTATCCTAAAGAAACTGTACAAACAGTAAAGTAGGAAATCTTAGTCATGTAATGTATAAAATAATATGTTGAATCTTAAAATATTTTTATTGAAAATAATTTCCACATATAATTTTTTTCTTTGTATATTTTTATACACAATAACATGTATATTGTACTCTCTGCGTTTAAAGTTTGTTTGAAATTTTTTTGAAAATTATTGCGTATCAGTAGATTTGACGTGCAAAGAATAACTAACTTTGAAAAGTTGTACTTTTTATAGAATATTTACCTAAAAAATGTTTGTTAAATTAAACATTAATTTTTAAGTTACTCGTAATTCAAAGCTAATCTATTACATGTATTTTTCATTACACTTAATGAAATTATGGTTATTTTAATTGTTCATAAGACGAAATTTAAAAATGATAAAACTTGTGTGAAATGAGGTATTTTTTGATTTAGAATGGTTAATAAGTTATATTCGCCAAATATAATAAAATAAAATGTTTTTTTTTTT
>JAITYT010000412.1:1627929-1640067 GCA_025433975.1 Liostenogaster flavolineata
AAATTATAAAGTTTAACATGTTAAACGCTACGCTAGTTCATCCAGACTAGTTCTAAACTTTATTTACTTTAAGCTAGTCCGCATGAATTGGCATGGTGCTTAACGTGTTAAGGAGTGAACTTTTACAGATTTAATATCTCTACTTTAAATAACATACATCATAATGGAACAGAATATTTCGTTGATTTGTAAATTTTTACTGGGGACAGTATTCAAAGTTATAACTAATACAAAAGAAATAATATTTTCATCACGAAATTCAAAAAATTTTCGATTATAATCTATAAGTATTTATTTTTTTTCAAATAATTTGAAATTTCTATTTTAAATCATAATATTTCTTATGGTTCTTACACTATTCTTATACGTTTTATAATTTTTGTTTGAATTATTGAATTTATTTAAAGGAAGTATCGTTATTCTGGTATTAAGTATAAAGATTCAGTATGAAGAAGAGTTATAGTTACGATAGTGCAATATACATTTAATATCTGATTCATGAGATTTATATGTGACTAAAGTAATAAGTTTCAAACATATATATTATATGTATATACATATATACATATATATTTGTAACAAACCATGTATTTCAGTAACGGTTTTTTAAACACTTGTTTTTTTTTTAATATAACTCAATGCAATTGTTATGCATTTTGACATTAATTATTATTGTACAAGAATACTTTCTTGTTTTTATTTTCTTCATGAAATCATTGTCTCATACTGTCTATATCTATCTAAAGTAACTGTACAGATCAAGATTCTAAAATAATTTTTTGTGGTCTTATGTCATAAAATTATAATAGATATTTAATGTTTTGATATATTACTAATAATATCTTATATTAAAGTTTTCAACGTCTGTAACATAATTTGACTTAAGCACGAAATATTGTAAATAATATTTCTGTTTCAAATTGATCTTTTTGTACTGTATTAGTTTATATGAATAGTTGTACCTATCGTAGATAAGAATAAATCTGACTGATAGCTTAATAATATTATTTTATAAATTTTTCATCATTTAGATATATTTACTTCTACTATCCCTCCTTCCACATATTTTGTAAATAGTTTATTATTTATTTTAAGTATATTTATATTAATCAATTAAAGTATAACCGGTGATAGTAGTTGTTTCTACTTTTGCAATTATTTTATAAAATTATCGGCATTATTGTGATTATAAGTTTATTTGTATTTTTAACAATTTTCATTGCAGAATTATTTATATATAAATAGGTATAAATTATACTGAAAATAATATTTTAAGAAATCTATATACATTAAGGTTTTACCTACTGTTTAATTTATTATTGATATTATAATGAAAGAACATTTAATTTCTACACATTTTTTATTTATACCATAAGAAAGTTATGAAGTGATTAGTTTATTTTATTTATTATAAGTTTGTTATTTAATTTATGGGGCTATTAACAATAATTTTGTTATAATTTTGAATTTAGAGATAAAAACGGAATACATTTTACTCAATCACGTCCATAAATTTTCAGTTCTTTTCTATCACATATTATGCCTTAAAAATATCACAAAAAAGTTTAATTAAAATTTTACAGTACAAATTTTGATTAAATTTATCAATATTTGATATTTATCTGATTACGATTAATTTGTAGACAAATTATGAACAAGCATAAATGTTAGTCTTTTAGAAATCTTATAAGTAAAGAGTAATTGAAAGATTACTTTTGATATAAAGAAATTTTCGAATTTCGATTCGAATCATTACGAAGTAGAGAATTAACACGAATAATATTAGGTTTATAAAAAAATAAGTTTTTACCTTGCTAATTGTTTTGGCGATAAACATAGTAAATATAATGTAAATGATACATCATTAAGATAAATAAGCACTAAGATTATTGGGAAATATATGATATAAAAGAAGTACGTAAGAAGTAATTTAGATAAAAAAAGTTTGTAATGTTAACTGCTTACTATAATATATGCTTTCTTTTGAGAATAATTAAAATGTTAAAGATCAGGAAATTTTAACTTATAGATTATTGTAAAATTAAGATTAATAATTCAAGATTAAAGTCTTAGGTGAAATTTTAGGATTACGTATGAAGTTTTAAACTTAATTGTCATTTAAATTGTCATTAAATTGAACAAGTTTTGATGACAAAGAAGCTACATCACTATATAGCTTTAATTAATTAATTAATTGTATTAATTTTAGACATAGGTAACGATAGATATAGGAATTTAATATCATCATAATAAGGCATTAGACTATTAAGATTAGAAAATCAATTATTCAAATGAGAGGATATTAGGAATCTGACTCAAGTAGAATATATATATTGATCTTTATTATTTCATTTTCTTTTGGACAGACAATGCTGATTATTGCTTAATAGTTTAAGATTTTCATAACTGAAACATCAAGATATTCGAGGTATGAAGTGAGTCTTCCTAATAATAATTTTTCCACTGAGAATATGAATTTTGACTCATTATCTATATTATTGATTTATATATATATATAATCTTTTAATTCTTTTACACACAGTTTTTATTACATCATGAAAATATTATTATATCTTAACTTGTTTGCTTTTAATTGAAAATATTAGCATTCTTTTTATTATTATACTTCAGAGATATATTGGCATTTTATGTATGTGCAGGTACTGGAAAGAGGGCCTAAAATTTTGAACACTTTTGACTTTGGGCCTGTAAGAGTATTTGCAAGGCTTTTTCGCGGTATAAAACAGTTAATGTAAATACACGGTAATACGATACATTTTAAATAAAGACGATGCCAATAAATTAATTATTTCACTTTAGGAATATTTCTATGGCAGATAAGGCATGTGAAAAACATTTTTCAATTCTAATATTGCTTTGCATATCTTCGATATATTTTTTATAAATTCAATTTTATAATATCGAATTGATTTCTAATATCCGCGTTTTGTATTATATTAAACCTCAACTACTACCATCAAACTTTAAACTGTCCTATCAAAATATTTTCGATTTTAATTATTAGATCTCAAGAAAAAGATTAAATATATATATTTATTTATTTAATCTTATTGAGATGGATATAAATAATCAAACTTCGGAAAGCTTTTTCCTGGAAAAATTCGTGTCGTTGTTAACTACAAGATAGTAACATTACTTAAAATAACGATAGTAGTTAAGGGTTGATAATTTTCTATTTTTGAAGATTATACTTTTAATTATTATTTAAATAAGATTAATTGCAACTATTTGTTTAGATAAATATGGTAAAAGTATACAAACACTTTGATTTAGAATCGATAAAAATAGTGTCAAATAACATGATTAGCATATACATTCTGAAGCTTGAAAATGATGATCTACTAATCGATAATTATTCATGAAATTATAAATGTTGTCTGTGTTATATGTTAAAAATATATAATTTGTAGATACTATGCGTACGTTAATCTGAATATCTTTTAACCACTTGAGTTGGAGTGACGTCTTAGAGACGTTTTTGCGAGCCAAAATAAGTGAATAATGTTTCTGATGAAAACAGTATGTTTCCACCTTATTAAAAACAAGTATCGCGAGTTATTAAAAGTAGTGACAGTAACGAAAACAGTTATACAGAAGTGGAAGTAAGGAAAGAAACAAAATAATGAAAGATATGTGCATATAAAAATATTTCTGGCGTGAATGTGTATCAATCATTTTCCTATTTTATAATTGGATTTAAATTGATTTTGGATTTATCGAATTAAGAAGAGCATATTTCTTATGTAAATAAATAGCTACTATATCCCACACAATTGTAAATTAAATGGAAAATCAAAAGATTAATGCATACGTACATATAATATAAAGTGGAGTGCATTAAGTATGCTTTTTCGATTACTTAAATTGCTAATTATTAGTATCACGAAATCTTGAATTGAAACAAATAACTATTGAAATATATACTATTAAATAAAATTCGATTTCCTCGTCGTAAGGTCCATGGAGAAGTAACAAGGCATTTGCAGTACAAGTCGTGAATATATTACATAATTAGTATTGATGCATCGATTTTTCAATGCCTATTATATCGCAACCAATATCGGAGAATACGGTAACACTTTCAGCGCAGATGTTTTATTTTACTGTATTTTCGAAGGTGTCCGATGTAATTAAACCTGAATACTTAATAAAGCGCGTTGGTCCCTTCACGATTCATAAAGCCGTTACACGACACATACTCTTACGGGTCCTACTTATTTCTTTTTGGCACGACGACTGAGGAACACAAATTATGAAGAATTAGACGGCGGTGAACGATTGATCCTCGCCAATCGTGTTGTTTAAATCGGTCACTAGAACTTTCGGACTGGACGAATCCAAATGTTCTTGATCTCGATGAGAGCTCAACGGAGCGTCTTGCACTGCGACAGTTACGTTAGATCCCAAGCGGGATTCATTCTTAAAGGACATCACATCGCTCATCATATTTGACATCCTTATATTGGTCGGGGAGGAGGATGAAGATGAGGTCGATCTAACGACCTTCAATTCCGAATCAGCCGGGCTGAGTTCACCGGATGGACCACTTTCCCTGAACAGCTTTCTAAGATCGTTTCCAAGTCTACCGTCATCTGGGCTAATATTGGATTCGGCTTTTATCGTCAAGGCCAAGGATTCTGGCGGTCGCCTACCCCTGGCGCTGCTCGCCAACTCGCTTAGTGGAATGCCGACTTCGTGCGTAGACCATACGTCACAACTTGGACTGCACGACGAGCCACGTGGAAGTGCTGTAGCCTTTGGCTTTCTTGCGTCCTCCATCGAGTGCCAACGATGAGGTCTTGAAGTCGATAATCCCGACACTATGGTACCGAGACTGTTTGCTGGTACTATCCGATGTGGAAAGCGTGGCGAACCGCGTATCTTTTCCCGCGAGGAAGTTTGACTAGCACTAGCTCCTAAAAAACGATTACCCAATTTTAATCGAAGATTGCATTAAAAATACAACATTCTGTTTTATAGGGATTATTTTCATCTACTGCATGATTTTTTAAGAAAAATCGACTCTTCATTTAAAATAAATATATAGGAGGTATTCGATATTGGATATAGCTATTCAATGGAAAGATTACATTCTTATATCGTATTTATTGATCGTTTGTTCTTATTCAATTCGTTTATCGTAAGCATTACGATAATTTTTCAATTTCGATCTAAGTCACGTAACGTTAAGATCGTGTAATGGACAAGCCTTCGATTTTGAATTTTCTTTTTCATAGCAATTTTACTCCGATTAAGGTTTATTAAAACGATTACGTAAACTCACGGGGTGGTAGGGTGAAATTGACTCTGGGTTCGCTGCTTTCCTTCCGACGCAGCCCAAGGCTCAATCTGCGGTCTTCCTCGCTAGTAATACTAATTATTGGTCCTGAACCACATCGGGGATGAGGCTGCCGTGTGCCTTGAGCGTCCACTTGACAGGTGGAGGCAGCTTTAGCGCCTGGCACCAAACCGGCGATATAACCCATATGAACTCGTAATGCGGAAGCTACTCCTATACGTAAAATTAATGTTATTATAAATTATGTTAAAGGATTATCTAACGCTGAAGCTTCTAATTTTTTTTTTGTAAAAATTATAATGAAAGGAAATAAGCACAACTATTATAGACCAAAAGCATCAAATTATTTTTAATACATATTTTCTTCGAGAAAATAGAGGATTAGGTTTTTTTTACAATTAATATGCTATAAGCATCGATCGTTCTATTTATTTCATGCTTTGAAAGTAAAGAACTAGCAGATAGCATTGTACAATACTTTACAGTGGTAAATGGTCTGCCACTCGAATTGTTAGTATCTAAGCTTTCCATTCTTTCGTTAAGCTGTACAAATAGAGTAAAAACAGAATGAGCATACCTGTGAACGAAGCGGTGGATGTTTTTCTGCTGGAAGGGCGACTGCCGAAAAGGCTGAAGAAACGCTGGAAAACGCCCAGACGATTTGGTCCCTCGGTCTCCCTGCGTCGATGAAGCTTGTAAATGTCGGCAAGGCTCCTTCTGGGACCATCCGGCTCCAAATCTGGTTGACTGCTAAACGCTACGGTACCGCGGCGCATGCCTAATGTCATAAAGGACCAAATTGAATGCGTCGCGTTATCGGTGTCAAATCGTGCATTTAATTTCAAACGAATATCATGTTACACAGCTATTTACGCTTTTCCGTTCGTTAAATGACATCTCTTTGAATAAACGTGCATACACGTAGCTGCTCGTTTTGTTTCTTTGTTTTTTAGTATAAATGATATACGAGATTATGAATTAAACGTTTTAGAATTGCGTTTGACGCAATAGACGAGAACTTTGACTTTCGATGAATTTTGCTTTACTGTTGATGTTAACCACTATTTTGTATCATGTATATAAATTGGTATGTATATAAATTATGTTTAGATTTGTAGTTCAGATATTAAAGTTTAGAAATACATTTTATCCGTTCCTCAACTGTATGTACGCGTATACCAGTTTAAGCTTTCAGACGCAAAAGCAATTACTAATTTAAGTAGAAAAGGAAGGAGGGATAAGTATAGCATAACTCTTTCGTAATATTTCAATTAAATCTACACGCAGTGTTTTATATTTAGGTGATTTCATTCAAGAGATAAGTCAAATATATCTCTTAAGTTAAATGCATATAATATCGTAGATGCATTCTTAGGCTTTTAGTGCGAGACGAAGAAAGTAACTATAACATTGAGTCGTCCTAAAGTATTATCTAGAGGGAAATTGCTATAACGGTATATAGTAAATCAAGGATAAAATATATCTATGTAAATTTCTGTTTATTTCCAGAAACTTGGAATAGATATTTTAATCATTCAATATGCATGCAATTCAAATAAGATTTCAATTATTTTAAATATAAGATATAAGGCTGTACACTTTTTACATGTAAACATATTAACATTTTAAAAAGTTATTCTAATCTAGCCATATTTATCTAATATAAATTAATTTAGACACGTAGACTCAGGCATTTAAAATCAGTTTTCTTTTAAGCAATTTCGTGCAATAAACAATATTCCGTCACCTTTCTCTGATACCTGAATGATGGGAGAACGATAAAGCGAGAAAGCGTTAATGTAGATATTTATTTATATGTCATTCCTTCCTTCTCTTCTAGAAAGTGATCAGTTTCGTCGTACAAATACTTAGTACATAGTTAAAAACAGTGTATTTTTACGCTCTTTTTAATAAAATAAAATTATGAAATAAATAAAAAGATGGAACTTGTATTGATTTACTAGTCGATTATTTTGTTTCTTTATAAAATGTATTGTACCAAATTAGTACATACACGCACATGTGTATACATTTGTCTAAATTATTATGATGATCCATACCTATTCCAGAATCGAAATCTAAATTTTAAAAACTGCTACTTCATTTAATTTAATTTTGCATAACAATTTGTTTGCATAACATTTGTACATTTGGATCTGTTAATTATAAAAATTTGTTAATTGATTCGATTATCAATACATATTAATCGTTCGCTTGATTAGCAGTTGCATTGTACGATATCATGCTTGTGTACTTTCTAGTAAAGAAATCACTTTACATCCTCCATTAGACGTTACGATAAAAAGAGACCTTATTTTGCACGACGAAACTTTAATACGATAAAGGGGAATTGTACTTACCAGAAGGATCTGCGGAAGGCCAACTGGCTCTCGGAATAACTGGAGGCAAAACGCTGAGCAATAATAAAGGTAAACCACCTCCGATGCTTGGATTACGTTGTGGAATTGATGCGCTCGAAGAAGCGTGCGACGTTTCCACTGGTTCTTGGGACAATTGTTTTTCCAGCCTGGCCAGTTCTAATTCCAACTGTGCCATTTCACGACGATACACTCGATTCTGCACCTCTACACGATATTGCAGTTCTCTACGATATAGAACATTGTTGCGTTATATCCTTCTGATAATGCTTTGCATTCGCTTCTTATGAAAAGTCTCATATCATAAGAGAGATGTATAAAAATTACGCTAATGTCTTATTTTATAATTGGCTATATAAGATGTTTTCTTCTGCTTTTACGAAAACTCCTGAATGATGACGAAAAACTTTCTTCCGTTGTAAGAAAATCTAAACTTTACCAAAGTTTTCATTGACAAAGAACCTCACCTTCTATCATCCGTTACGAATCGCCTGGTATTGCATTCGATTTTCAAGCCAAGACTCTGCACGATCGGATCAGCTCTTTCTCCCGCCAAAATATTTGCCAATTGAGGTAAAAAGAGCAGCGCCAGGGTCGCTGTTGTCGAAGCTAGGATCAGGGCAGTGATAGTCACGAAGACCAGGGTTGCGCGGTCGGACATTAAATTTGCAAGGACCACAACGATACACGATGTTATCACCACGGAATAGACGCTCATGCCGATGTATTGGGAGTCGTTCAGTGCTGGAATCTTAACGTGCCTGAAAGGGTTACAACTATTTCCAATCTGACACGCATTACAATTAGTATAATAATTAAGACAATAATTTATCTAATAATTTATATAAAGTGATATCGTTCGTACTTGTTAGAAGTTAACAACATTATTGCAACGTTTACGTTATACGAAAATGCAAAGTTTCTACGTCAATATAATTAATCCCATGTATACATTTTCGTTTAATCGATACCGGAAATTTTGTGAGCAGCGGAAGAAGACGACACACAGTTACAAAGCAAAATCGTCGTCTTGGCAGTTCGCCGACCGTTGAAGTCACGCGTTCGCAGGGGGATTTGTTTAATTCTGTTTTGCCAAACGATCCAAAAGATTTTCTTCACGAAAGCTCACCTTGTCTCCCAAGCCATGTAAACACCGACTATGAGTAACAGGCCTTTGTAAATGTAAAGTGCGCCTAACCAGACATTAGTGTGCTGAGAACGACACTCCTCCACCTACGTGAACGAGTAAAAGTGGAAGTTAATTGGTTTCGGATCGTTACCAGTAATTACGGTAGCATTGCCACGATATTCAGAATCTGGGGCGCCACCGCAACTTATTTTCGATGTAGAGGCGTTCGCGCTTAGCGCGGCCGTCATCGCACCATGTATCGATACCTGAGGTTGATAGACGACTCCACGATCCTGTGGGCTTATCTCCAAAGTCAAGTTTCGCAGGTGCCGTTGCATCGGATCTAAGGTCACCCATAACGTTACCACAAGGCCGTCGATCAGCAACAACACGCAGATTAGACTTATGAGTTGGGTGTCCTGCAACAACTACGAACGATAAATTCGTAACGCGTAATGCGCTTACGAGTACACGAGTGTATAAGAGTTAGAAATATTGTAAAAACACATCGACATATTACTGATGTTAATCACGGTTTTATATCCCGAATTTGTTGTCGAACGACTGATTCTAGCGGTGACGATTTGTCGTCAGTGAGACATTCTAACGTTGACGTATCATATTGTACATTTAATAGTATTCAATTTTATATATTGTGAATGATAAATTAACGAATTTACTTCTCTTACAATTGAAGAAGTATCTAACCTTGTTTTTGACAACGCCGCTTCTGCTTCTCGTGAAGATTCTATGAACACGGTAGGTTTTCGTGAACATCGAGCCAAAAGCTAAAGAGAATCCGGCTGAGAGAAGGTACACTCTCGCCTGGAAAAGTTACAATTGCAATCGTTCTGTCGTATCTATATCTTTAATGAAATATGACAATGCTCACTGTGCAGACAGCTGGGAAATATCCGTCATTTCTAGGAAGCGTGGCATGATCGAGACCCAAAAGGATAACCGCACCATAAACGAGCCCACAACCAACTGCTGCTATATTATTCAATCTCGGACTTGATAATTTTATACTCCTGCAGTAAAAAATTTAAAAAAAAAGATCTATTTATCAAATAATTATTATAGAATTTCGTAAAACGAAAGTTGTAAACTTTCACTTTAACTACTATGTAGTCGCGTGTAAGTGTTGCGAGTGTAGGTGTGTTAACTACTATGTGTACGTGTATACATGGATATATTAATTACGTTTAAAATTAATTGAGACGTGCAGATTTAATGGAGCTTACTTGTGTCTACGAAAGTGCAAATTGAAAGCTAAAAAGGTGAGGGCGAGCGTAACACCGATACTGGCGAGGCAGGTGACGGCGAGAAAAGCTGCAGGTGCCACTGTTACCACTCTCAACCTAAATCAAAATATAAATGTAAATGAAGTGGAAGTAATAAATTGAAATGGAATCGATGGCAACTCGACAATAAATTAATATTTTAATAATCTGTTATTAATGAGCAGTCTATTTATTACAAGAATAGTTTGCTGAGTTTCTCAGTGTGTAAATTACTGTTTCGTACTGTACTGTAATAACAGTACTAGGTGTTAATGCGTAATATAACATTTCGATGTTACAAATTTGAAGATAAAATTTAATAATCTACTCGTGATTAACAACATTTTAACCAAAATCGCAAACTCACCATTTTTATTCGCTACTTTAATATTTTATTTTCAAAGAGATTTAATATCTTTAAATGCACGAACCGAGTTTATACAGCTGTGACTAATTACTCGTAGTAATGCTTATCACGAGTAGATTAGTCTACGAGACGAATGTCCTCGAGAATTACCCTCTGTTCTGTTATTCAGTGGAGAGTTATGTTTTCATGAGTATAACTTTTAACTGGTTATACACTGATATATTTGTGTAGTTGGCTATCGTTTAACGAAAAATCAACTTTTCTTTTATAGATTAGTAATACGAAATATTTTCAACGTCTACGACTTCGCCAGATATTTAAAGCTATTGCCTTATTTCAATGTTTATATTATATTAGTCATCAATTTTTTCGAATGGAAAAGTTAAATATTGCGAAGCGAGGCTTAGGAATTCTGAAGAATTTCGTGAATAAATAAATAAATCAATCGATCAATATATATCTATTTTGTTACAAAAAACTTGAGAATTGAAAAACGACAAACTCTATTACCGGTCATATATCTACATACGTTGCTACTAGCGTATGATAATTAATAATACGCCAAGTCATTTTGTATTTAAATGTTGATATTATATCATTGTTATTAAATTAAAATTAAATAGTACCGCATGATCGTCGGTAGCTAATACGTTGTCGCATTGGAAGTATTCGTATGGAAAAACTATAGAAATATTGGTATATCAGCACGCATTAACATTTTATGTTTGTTGATATTTGTAAATCGAGGTGTGACCGCACATCGCATTATCATTAGAAAGTATTCTCCAAGGTGGTCATAATATTCATGTAATACCAGTAATTAATGATCACCGAATACGATTTAGTTTAATATTTCAATACCGGAAAACCCTTCTCGCTGCTGGTGGATGTCCTCCAGGCCATCTAATAGCTGCGCATCCTCGACAGTTCATTATTAGTTTTCCATCTTCCGGCGTAAAGATAGCAATTCTTCTAAAAGCGTGGCCTGGAATCATAAAACTTTTGTACTAACTATATTATCGATACTCACGTACTTATTATACATTGTCAACTCTTGTTTTCACGCACTTCGAATAAAGTAAATAATTTTCATGAATATTAAACTAGAGAGAAGTTTATTTTCGCATTTTCATATACCGGCTATCATACTCAAAATAAGCAGATGTAATGTTTAATTAATACTATATAAAATAATAATATATATATAATATATATATATAATAATAATATATAATAAAATACGTCACGTGTGTGTGACACATTTCTTAGTTCGTCTTTGAGATGTCTTTTTGAGATAAAAGCATTATTAATACAAACACATTTTGAATAAACACAGAAACGGTGTTACGAATTTCATGTAGCCTATTTGTTTTATCAACAGAGCCTGCAAAATGATGTGAGTGGCAAATGATTCGGAACAGTACAATTGGCTAGCGTCAGGTAAAAGCATGTATAAGGCATAATTCAAAATAAATCTATGTAGACACGTACAAATGGAAGATACGTTAGATGAACTATTCGTAAAACCATGTATACCATCTTGAATGTTGCATTTTCTTATATAATCTATAAATATAATAATAATATATAAAATATTGTCTCTATATAATCGTTTAACTTTGTTTTACTCTCTTTCTCTCTCTCTCTCTCTCTCTCTCTCT
>JAITYT010000412.1:1670126-1700173 GCA_025433975.1 Liostenogaster flavolineata
TCAGATATTTTGAAACAGCGTAACAAACGCAATTTATCAGGAATCGCAGCGAAATCGACGAGGCCAATGACGTAAATTAATTATCGGACTAATATATAAATCGATTTGTGGAAAGTAACGCGAATTACTTATTTCGCTTTTCAACCCGGACACTTTGAATTAATCGATGCTTCTACTGTTACGTGAACGATCCCCTCTGTTACCGCAGAAATAATTAAAGCTTGAAAAAACGGAAGAAGGTCAAAATAACATAATTTTATAATTGTGGATAGAGTTACGCTTGCCTCAAGGTACGGTACTTCTCCACATGATAAACGAAGATGTCGTCGTTAAATTTCTGTATGGATAATTGGATGGAATATATTGTATGCGTTACACAGCGATCTACGGGTGTATTTCTGCGATTGATTCATGGCTAAGATAACTCGTTTGTTATCTATTAGCTTAACTGTACGTTAAAGAAACGTACACAAGCGGTTAGACGAAAAGATTTCATACATTCTCGAAGTTTTTGTTAGTTTATGGGTAGAATGATTTTAAGAAATTGTACCGCCGAAGGATTGAATCTACGATTGCGTTTTTCTTTTTACCCCACTTTTTTCACTTTCCAGCTTAATCTGATAATACTGGACGCACCACGCTTTTCACGATAACCCACTTTTTGAAACAGAACTCCACTCCAATCTCTGCCCTCGCGGGACGAAACTCTCTCTTTTTCATTTCCTGTCTTTTTAGCGACGATACGGGGAATAATTTTACTAGGAATACGTTACTTCACGCTCCTACTAAGATGTGATTAAATCCCGTCATGTTTAATTCATTGAAATTGCTCTTTGGTGATAAATTCGTTGACGAGCTGTCGAATAGCAAATTAAATTTGTCACTATGTGTCGCTCTGTCGTAGTGTTCATAATCTCCTTTCATACCATCTTGACAGACGGTAGTTGCGAAACTTTATATTACGCGAACGTAAGGTTACGAAAATTAGAACATTATGCAAACAATATAGCAATATACATAAATTACTAAATAAAAGTTTATAGATCTAAACGATAAGATTTTATTCTATCATCATGGATGCATCTTCAAGATATTTAAATGCAGAACGCTAAGTTCTTACTCTTTTTAAATAGAAAGCAACGTTCTTTCCGAAATATTATCGTTGAACAATAGATGGATCATTAGCGTAATTTAAAAGTTCCTTTGTTCTATTCGAATATATTATTACCACGTTTGCTATCTTTTAAAATTCCAGGAATCAAAGGGCGCGATTTACAAAGGATTCCTTTTCATTTTATAAAAAAACGAAGTCGTCGATTTAACGAGAATGAATATTTTTTAAATTCATCGAAATCGCAGAGGTGCGAAAGTTTTGATTGATATTCTCACTGCCAGTAATTATATTACGTAACGTACTATATATATCATTTATAATTTGTAACGTATCTCGTACGTGTGTTTGAATTTCTCCGGGGAAAAGTTTGCATGCGATATGCAAACAATATTACATCAAAAATGTAACTGTGACGTATGGACAGATAATTGAGAAAAAGTTATTCGTAATAAACAAGCTCGGCTCTTGAGATCCATATAAAAAACACATGTGAAAATGCAGAATATCGTTACTTCATAGTTAGCCTATCAGGACAATATCGTTTTTTGGCATCGAAGTATCCTTTTTAGTCTGGGAGACGTTCCTTCGGATGTACCGGTGAGATTTATCCGGCCATGCATATTGTTATGCATGGTTTGTAGTTAAGGTTACTTTTCTACATATTAATCGTATACGACGCAAAGCAAATGACCTTTTCATCTCCATCATATTGTTTTCCTCTGCTGTTTTAAGCTTGAATTCATGGTAAAAGATCATTCAAGCACTTGTATTTTTATCGATAGCAATGGTCCTGCGTGGTACATTGGCAAATTTCTGAATAAAGTTAAATGACGCAATCCAACGGCATTAACTAAAGTTCATTGCATCTCATTTAAATTGTTTTATTGCTTCGAGCGTACGGCAACGTGTACTTTCGGAATCGTATTAGTCGAAAATTGGTAAAAATATTAGTTTAATTAGGTTTACGTTTATTACGTTTACATCAAGATGTTTTAACAGATTCTCAAAACATCGTTTTCTCGCTTAACTAACTATTTGTAGAACGATTCGACCGATACGGTCACGCCAATACATGTCGTATTCCTTGCTCCACATAAACGTTCCTTCGATCCTCGAGATTGCATTCAGAAACGGGAACAATTGTAGGTGTGTAACAATTTCGACCGAGTGTTTCCCGGACGTTCGTGCTGAATTTTTCATGCAAGCTAAATACGAGCTTGACAATTATATCCGACTTGCATCAGCCGAATGCGCACCGACCGAATGCACATCGACAAACGTCCCTCTACGAGTCGTGATCGATGCTTTCGACTGGAGAGAGATAACTCCTCGAGTTGCTGAAACGGTACGCGTAATTCGAACACACGCGTGAAACGACGCGTCGTATCGCAAGAACGCGAGCGGTGCCAAGTCAAATCGACACGGGGCGTAACGAAAGACAAGAGAGATCGAAAGGACCGCACACGTTCGAAGGCCACGGCGATTAAGAGGCCGCGCGAAGGACGGACCATTTTTTCGGGGTATTACGGGGGCTTTTTGGGACGCGAGGATTGGTTAAATTACGGATAGCCCGAAGCGTACGCGCAGTCCTTCTTTCAGTCATCTCGGAGCTTTTTCTCGTGCCGACGGTGTCCACAGACACGTCCGCGTTCTTCTCGCTACAAGGTGTAGGAGGGTCGCGCAAACACACATAAAATCCACGTGCTGCGCCTCGAGTTCGCGCTTAATGAGGCTTCGTGAAAGCGTAAGGCGCAACAAGGAATAGCTCGTAAGGGCGAAAGTTCGAAGGTCGAAAATTATCGGCGATACGCGATCGTCCGCGTCTGCTCGATTGTCTTCCTTTCGATTAACCTTCGTCCCTTTTTCTGTTCTCACCATTCTTCTCGGTACGACTCCTCGTTCGTCTGGCTTGCAAGGGTGGATGGACGCGATTCATACGACTTCGAAGCGAATATCTCTCATTTTAATAAGCATGGTTACGTTGTTATCGGTGGCGCGAAGACCCGGCGTTGCGTGCCATTGGTACGTTCATTAAGCTCTTTCGAATTTCGTCGGAAGAGAGGAAGAACGACGTTCGACTCGTTCACGGATTCTCTTTGACGCGAAAGAACGCGCAGTTAGTTGCTCGTCGATGGTACGATGGAAAGGAAGTCAAAATGAACGGCTACGAACGTTCCAGCGGACGTTGTCTCGACAATCGTCATTTTTCTACGCCATTAAGCACTTCGTTATTGGAAGCACTACGTAATTATCCAAGACCAGTTTCGTCGTTACGTTTCGTTCGAGTGATTTAACCCGAATGTTCGCCCTTCGCGAACCTTTCTTGCATTTCGTTACTTCCGTCGCCGCATACCACCACGTTAATCCCGATACTCGTCGGAACTTTCGTTCGTGAAAATAAGAAAAAAAATGCATTCGTCCTTATTCCGAGAAAATATTTGTTCGTTTTTTAGCGCGTTTCCCGTGGTCATCGAAATGAGAAGTACACGGTGCATCGCAAAGTGCGAGTTTCTCGCCGCTGACATTAGCGTTGTTAAAACAGTGCCGCGATAGTCGCGCAAGCGGACCTTTGTCATTCGATAACGGTGAGACAATGTCGCGGGTGGATTTTCAACCGAACGAACGAACCGACGCGACAGCTGACGCAAAGTGAAACGACTCGTGTTTCGTATTTTTTACGTTTAGGCGACGACGAGGATGACGACGACGGTGACGACAGATAATAAGCAGGCGATACGATGTGCGTTGCAACGTGCAAACAATGGAATACGAACTGCCGTGGTAATTGCGCTTGGGCGGGTTTTTCGAGTTTCAATTTCGACACTTGGCTACGCGCGGTTTCATTTTCACGGTGTGCTATTGAAACGCCCGAAGAGTAATCGACGATTTGATTACTTCTCGACATCGTCGAAAGTGCGCGCGTAAATACGCAAATAATGTGTGTAAGATTAAATTTTTAAAGGGAA
This sequence comes from Liostenogaster flavolineata, assembly GCA_025433975.1. Classification (NCBI taxonomy): domain Eukaryota; kingdom Metazoa; phylum Arthropoda; class Insecta; order Hymenoptera; family Vespidae; genus Liostenogaster; species Liostenogaster flavolineata. The sequence continues at coordinate 1,674,207 of JAITYT010000412.1, forward strand.
ATGTCAGGTGTCGTTGGCAATACCATTCGATTTTTAGACTGTTTCGAAAGTTTCGAGGAACGTAGGAAAGCGCAAGCCACATCGTTCTAACGAAAATTTATGGATATCGGAGATTACGTCCTTAATAAGCTTATCGAGGCAGTGCCCATGCCATTTCCTGATTTTCGGCTCGTTCCAGCTATTTCAACGAATGACTGTTATAAGTGTGGAAGTACGAAGCACGTAGCACGTGTGCTATGTACGTGATAGGCGAGAAATTTCGTGTTTTTTATTTTGGAAGAAACGACGTGTTTTAAAGTTATTATTTCTTTTTATCGTCAACATCGTTAGGATAGTATAATTTCTAGAATTCCTGCATAGTTTTTAGACTGTTTTAGGTGTTCGACTTGCAGTTGCTTTTCGCGTCATTTTTGTTTGCGTTTAGCACCTTTTTTTGTATTTAGCATCTTTGGCTTAAACCCATGGTAACGTGAATCAGAAGAAAAATCTTCGAGAGCGATTTTAACAAATTTTCTTAAAATAGAAACGAGGAATTATGAAATTAATTCGTAAGCTAAAATATATAACTGTATATTTTACAGCATCGATTTCTAGTCGTGGCATTCAGTTAATTGCTTTATTACGCATTTGTTCTATTTACACTAAACTTTGCGTTTAAAATCGAATTTAACTATTTCGTAAACAGAAATTAGAACGGAAACGTTTGCTTTAGTAAATGTTAAATCATAAAATGTTATAAAATGTTAAATGCGAGAGATCAATCATTAACGTTATTTTGAAATTAAGGCGGACTGAAATAAATTCACCTGTACTTGCTATTCGCTCGCGATTTAATTATACGATCGCTTGTTTGAACGATAGACTCAATCATTTCCAAACTGTCTTAATTTTTAATCGAAAACTGAATGGAAAATCTTTATTTGTCTGTGGTATTGAAATTCTTTGACGCAACTAGCGTGATCAAAGTGTAAATGATTCGTTTGCCACTTAGAGTTATTTTCGGGCTTGTAAAAATACAATAGAAGTTATAGAGAGGTTATCCTCAGTATCATCAATCGAATCGTGCGATTCGAATTGCTTTGCCACGAAGAAATCTTTGAAACAAAAAGCTATATTTTAAAACTCGATTAACTATGTCTTTGTCAGAAATTGCATTCTATCTTTATATCGATACCAAATAAAAGATTTTTGTGTTAACTAATTTACGGCTGCGTACGTTTTAGTAAAATTAATGTGATTAGGTAACGATACAAGTAGGTAAATAACGGTGGCATATGATCGATAATGTTGTTCAACGAAATCAGCGAGAATTGAGAGCGTCAAGACACTAAAATATCAAATAATCGTTCGATGAAAATCGCTTCAAAGTTATTTGAAGTTAGTTAAGATGTCTCATAACTGACGATGGTGATCATTGAAAGTAAGGTGTCAATTGTGGTATTGCACTACATAGCGATGCTCGTCGGGTTAGCGTTTAATTGAATTAAGAAACGCGACGACCCGATCGCGTTACGATTACTTCTAAACCTTAGATCCGAGTATTGATTTTGGAATACCAAACACTTTAAATCGTCACTAGGTGTTTCTAAACATTAAAATTCCTCTTTCAATAGTCTTCTCTTCAACAGTGAAAGAACTGAAAACGATAACATTCGGTAGTTACAGTGAGAATGTTACAATTTAAATAGATTAAAGAGAAAGAGCGAAACTCTAATGAAATCGGACGATTAAAATATCCTCTATAATAATACGGTTATCGTGTCGTTTTATTTTTCGTACTACAATACGTAAAGCCCTCAATTTTACGTTAAACGTATTTGTCTCCATGATGGAACTCGAATTCGTATAAATGTAATAATTGAAATGAGTTGACGAAATATTCTCGTCGCTAAACGGACGATATTACCCTATATTTTAACAATGACTTTGAGACAATTCAAACTTCAAATTGCCGATTATTTTGTTCATCATATCGAAAGGCATATTTTGATAAATAACTTTCTGCGTATAACCCTCGTATCTTTCTATCTCGCCATCAAGGTTCTCGTATTAGCAAGCGTGTACTCGTTTACCAAGAAACAACTCGAGGTTATCGACGAGCAGAAACGAAGATGTAATTGCTTCGACAAATGCTCCGATTGCTTCGTTACGTTCGTACACCATAGAGAAGATTCTTCACGACGCGCTTAAAATCGAGAGCAATATGAAACGCATCTGCGACGACTATTCGGCGACTATTTTATTCCACGCATCCATTTCCACGTAAGTTCGAACCGATAGGATCGTCGTTACGTCGACGTGCCTGACATTAATTTGCGAGAGATTAATAAGAGGCGCGTCACGGCGCGTAACTTAAATATTAGATCAAAGCGAAGGACGAGTTCTCCTCGTTCGATCGGATTTCTAACACAAATCGAAGGATTCGCGCTAGCATAATCGCTCGTAAGTTAGTGGCGCGTGAGCTCGCGTATAGATAGAAGCAGTCGAGCTTTTGGTGTTGGAATAGCGGCACTGCATTATGCTAATATCGACGCGACGTTGCATCGGGATCGAATCAAACAGTCAACGACGAAGATCGCGTTTAAAGTTCGTGCCGGATAAGCGGCACTTCCATTGCCCGTGCCGATGACTTTAACTTTTTTTATTCGTTTATTTGCTTATTTGGATTTTGATGTCTTTTGATGTCTTTTGATTGATCTTTACGAAGGACCGTACGGAAGCGGCTTCTCGATCCGTTGTGCGAAGAACAACGAAGCGTGCACCGCGATGGCCGTGCGACGCATTACGAAGGAACCGTGCGAATTTAACCTTTGGAAGGACCGAAGCTACCGCCTGATATCGCCGTTGAGCAGCTTACTGCGAGCTTACTGCTCGTTCGAGGAGTATCGCGAGGTGGAAGGATCGGACAGCGTCGCTTCCGGTGATAGTAAGATTTATGGAGGATCTCGATTTCAAGATCTAAAACGTTATTCGATATAGTCAAAGACGCTCGAGTCTTTGGAAATTTGCTTCGGTTCGAGCGCATATCGCTACGTTGCATTCGAAAGTTATTAAGCGTCATTTCGTCGGTCTTGCTCGCGCGAGAGAAGTAATCATTCTCCCTCGTAAGAATTATTACGTTTCGCGAATCTAATATCCATCGGAAAAAGTTCGACATTTTCTCACGTACTTTGCAGATGCGAATCTTTATTGCGATACTTTTACGGTCTATAAATACATACATTCGTGGGATTACGAGTCATTCCATTTGGAGAAGGACGATTCGATACGTTCTCTTCTTTTTTTATCTTTAATTTTTGATATTCGACGATCAGCGCGACGTCATTTTAACGGGGAAACGTTATCAAACGATCGCGCGGAAGCATCGCAAGGAACACCTTGACATATTATACTGAACTTCCGAGATCAATGCAGCGTAATTCGCGTGTGAGAATTCCCTGTTTTACTTCCTCTTCGAACCGATGATACGAGGACAAAATTTGGCGCGAATTTTTCCGGGATTTCAATTGCTTGCGGGCATAAGTGGCAGTTTTGACGAAAAATATTCCATTTTTGGGATCAGAAGAATACTTCGTCGCTTGTGCTTTTCTCTCTTGATGTGTCGTATTACGCATCAAGCAATAAGAAATTAAAAACTACGCTGGCATCAATGGATTCGTTTGAGATAACATTAACATCGCGCGAACTTTGCTCAAATTTAATTTTATTTGTTTCGGGCCATTTTCAATTTCGGTCAAAACTCTGGAAACGAACGAATGCGTCGCTTATTTCTGAAACAACTTTCCATGTATATAATTTACGCCGATCGATGCCGTGCTTTGAACATGATATCGTTGTACGTTTGATAAAGTCAAAGTTCAATTAGACAAACGTGAAAATTAATATCATACAAATGACGTACTATATGACGTATAACAAAATTCATCTTGATCGTCTAATCAAAAAAAATCGAATCACGGTATAAACGAATATAAATTCGTTCAAAGCTTCGAATTGATTCAAAGCTTGTATTTTCACGATGCACGCTTAGTTATCGCGTTTGAATTGTTTAATATTATATCGATTTCTTTTGGACTAACACTGACTTAACAACGATGCGGATGGTACAACGATTTCTTAAATCCGCATCGGCACTCTCGTTATAACGGTGTAAATACGCGCAGTTCAAAATGACCAATTTTAAACGCGCGTACATCGATTTTGACTCGAGCGATAACGCTAAGTACAACGACGAGAAACAGTCGGGAAGTGGGTTAGCGTTATTAGAAAGTATAATCCACTTGAAAATAACCCACTCCTCCTTGTCATTCGGTACCGCGGAACCGCGACCTCGCGTTCAATCGAAATTCGATCGTCTTATAAGTAACGCGTTTAATCGATTCCCCACGTCGGATCCCGCCAATTATGAATTTATGGTCAAGCGGGACCAAAGATAGAAAATATAGCGATTTTTAATTAATGGAAGTGCGCGTACTTTTCGCGAAGCACAAGAGTTAAGTAGAGCATGAATTTCGGTCGAGTCGAGTCGATGTAAGCTGAACTTACCGTGACCAGACGCGCGTATCCTTAAAACGTGTAAATATACCTCGGAGTTGTGCACGCGATCGCCCGTCCATGTAAAAGAGATCGACACCGTGAAAATGCACGTGTTAATTGGCGGTGACAACAACGCGAGGGAAAAGGGCGGAAGCGATATAATCATCGAGGCGATCGTAAAGTTCGGAAGTCCTGTCGTCGACCTAACGATACTTCGACCAAGAGAAAAAGACGCGGTAGATACGCGTAGAGTTTCGTAAATTCGAGCGTCCACTTTGTCTCTCTCTCTCACTCACCTTGGTGTCGTTGTGTACGAGACGCAGTCGGAAATTGGACAGGATCCTCATCTCGTTCACCCGATCTACGGCCAGTCTGGCGGCTTGAAGTTCGCTAGGACCTTCCGGTCTCGGATCGGAGTCCCTCGTCATCTCGAAGAGACCCAAGATCGTCACGTTTATCCTTTTAGTCGCGTTCTTGTGGACGACGGACCTTGTGGGGAGAATCGACAGATCGCGATCAACGTCCATCTTCGTTTCCCCTTCTCTATCGACTACTTTCCTATCCGTCACTTCGAGCTCCTCGAGGGCACCTGTTGACGAGGACCACTCCGACGTGGACGTTCCCGTTGGAAGAAACGCCTCGAATATTCTCTCCTCCATTTCAGCCGACAAAGTCGAAGATCCCAACGGCCAAGATTCATTCGCGACATCCTCCATCGTGTGAAGATCGAATTCCTGATGCGCGCTCGTCTCCGTGGTCTCGCTGTCCACGGATGCGAGAATGTCACCAGCGATCTTGCGACGTCGATTAGGCGCGTCCCTGCTGGGACTCTTGGGGAGGTCCGGTGGCACCACGCTCGAAGTCAACCACCACGTCGCCGTCGCTTCCTGAATGTCCGCTTTCGGTGGGCCGAAATGACGTCTATCGAACTTCTCCAGCGGCGGTGGCGCCGGTGGCTTGTGATCGATCTTCATCGGGATCTTTTGAGAGCCCTCGAACCCTACGAAGGGCTCTTCGTCGATGTCGTCGTCATCGGTGATGTCGCTCTCTTTCGTTACGGTCGTCGATGATAAATCTTCCTGTTTTTCTTCCATCTCCCCTTCCACCTTCTCCTCCTCTTCCTCCGTCTCCCTTCGATGTCCTAAGGTCGTCGCATCGGTGGAGGTTGATAGTGATAGTGATAATGTCGTCGACGATATCTCGTTCTTCGAACGCTTCCGATGTCCAGAAACGTCCATCTCGACCTTTCCATTTTCATCATCGTGGCTCGTCCCGATGTCGAAGGCGTCTCGCAGCGGCGACTCGATCGTCTCGCCTCGATCGAGCGACAGCGACGTCCAATCCTCCCTGGCTTCCAGCCGTGTCGTTCCGTCCCTACGGGAGGAACGTCTTCCGTCCGCGTGATCGTCGAGGACACGGCTCGGCGCTGCTGTCTTTTCGTCGTAGGATGAAACGCCGTGTACGGAGACGTAACCGGTCAGTAAAAGAAGCAGGGCCAGCAGATGACGAGGATGTAGAGCCTCGGAGGTGGAGAACGATAAGGGATGACGTCGAGAGAGATGGCGACCACCCGTATGGATGCACTTCATAATCAGCGGTCGTCGTCGCGTTCTCGACGACTTGAGGCGTCCCACCGGATCCTCCTCATCTGCAACGGGAAAATAGCGCGCGCATGTTAGATCTTCCCATTTTCTTCTCCCCTTTTAGCTCTCTTTTTTCCTCTTTTCTTTCGAGCGTATCAACCCCTCGGTAACGAAAGAATAAAGTTAAGGTCGCGCTCGTGTCTCGAATATCCGTAGACTCGTGTTTTCGAATTTTTCTCGCTCATGGCATTCTTTGACTTTACATAAATTTTCGATGATTCCCGAGATGTAGCGGAATAATGCTTGTCGCTTTGTATAAGATCGTTGTTAAGTCGACGTGTTTGTGAACTGTCGTACGATGGCTGTGCTCAAAGCGTGTTTTAAATCGTTTTTATTTTTCGCTCAACGTGTATAATATTTATTTACGCGAAAGATACAAGCAATATCTAACAGGTTTATTTTACCGAAACCTGTTTATTGCATTCGCATTTTTTACAATTTTTCGAATATGCAGAATGGGTACTCGATAAAAGAATGTGCCGCTTCAAGTAAAACTTTTGCAATTCAATATGACCGTGTGACGCATAGCACCCATGGAATTTTTCAGGGGTCACCAACGCTCGACTATCCAAGAATTGACTACCTTATATGTCTAAGAACGAGAAACTGAACATTTTTATAATTTATGCGCCTGCGTAGTTTTACTTTTATGCTCGAATTTTAATAATTAATTCTACGTTAATTAATTTTTCTTCATTACTCTCATAAATGGTATTAAAATTCACTTCTTTCTATGTTTGCTCGTGATTATTATTTTCATTGTATAGTCTAGTTTGAACCGATTGATTAATTTGCAATAGTTTGCGAACACAATGTTGATTTTAAGCACGAAGTAGACGTCGTCGTCTCGGAGACTTTCTATCCACGTCGTAGTAACCGTAGCTCGCGGGTATCACTAAACGCAAAATGTTTGTCCTGCGGGCGTGCCTTCGATTATTCCGCGTGCCTTCCAATCGGAAAGGTTGTTCGCGTCGTTTCAACGATTTCAATTTCGTGCACCGTGAAGTTACGCACAGAGGCAAGAAATTTGAAAATTTTGTCGTTGCTCGTAGTGGTGAATCCGACGATTTCCCTATCGCGAGCACGGAATCAGAAGCCCTGGGCCACGTTCCAAAAAGCTTATTCCCGGAATGCAAACTGTTATTTAACGGGTACTCTCGACAAAAAACTGACACAAATATTTTATATTCGGCTGACGTCGTCGCGCATCGCCGTTAAAATATTGTATATAGGTCGAGGGAGCGCGTGGTTACTCCCTCTGCAAATTTGTTGCATCTAATCGGAGCTGTCGCGAGATTAACCGATTAGCGAGGGCGAAAAAACACGAGGATCGACCAAAATTATATTTTTCTCTCGTCGCGATACGCGTTAAAATTAATCGTACGAAGATAATCGGTCGCGACGACTTATTTGCTTTTTACGAAGTTGAATAAATTGTGTTTACCCCTTTTAGAATTTCTCTCAGAGGCGAAGGAAGCGTCAGCGTCGTTTCTTTAAATGTTTCACGGGGGAAGCTGTGTAAACAGTTTCCCCTTGTTGTAAACATCGATATAAATACGATACTAACAATGGAATATCCATGTTATTGTTGGAAGGTGTATAAAATCTTTAGGACCGATACTTTGTAATTTACTTTCCTTGGTTATTCTACCATTATTACGCCCAAACGAGGAGAGTTTCGAAAAGTGTCTCGTACTTTTAACGTTATGATCTTCGATTGTCATTTCATTTTTTTTAGCCGGATCGACTACAGTTTTTTTTACAGTTCTAAACACGACTACTATCGGTACAGCGATACCTTCGTTAGACTGTAATTTGAAAACTTCGTCGAGTAATCAACCTAATGCTCGACATTGTGTGCAAGTACGTGCCTAGTGAGAATCATAAAACGTTGCTTAACGAGCTCACGAGCTTTTTACCTGCGATAGGAACGAAACCTCTGGCCTTATTAGGCGACCGAGTGAAACAGAGATCGTAGTGACGATTAAATACGCGAATACGATTTCGTTCGTACAATGTCATGTCAAAGTCTTCGTGTATCGGCATCCAATCCACACGTAACGTCGTTCCAAACGTTTCTCGAAACTTATAATTCTCTCCGCCATCCCCTAATATTAATGCAAACGATGTAACGACTAGGTCTTCCAAGCATTTGAGAAGCTTAAGTACTTTACACGGAAAGCACGAATTAATTGGCATCATGTTACTCGTAGCGATGATTTTCGTACCACGCATCGATTTCAAACAGATGCAATCGTTTAAAAATGTTTGTCATTCCGAGGACCGCGCCACGACGTGTTTGTTAATCTTTTAACCGTCCTTTAATGCGACATTCCGATGGAAGGAGGTGAGCGATAGCGGACATTCCATTGTCCGAAGAGTCAGGTATTTGATATGTACTTGAGAATTTATTTATTATCCTGCCGCGATTGCATTCAAATATTTCCATTAAAATTCTGCAAAGACTGATTTCTTCTTCCGATGAAAATTTTCGTCAGTCGAGCATGTTTAACGAAATCTACACCCCTTCGGGCAAATGAATTAATAAATGGAGTAGTATAGATGCGATCATGTTTAATCATTGTTTGTTCACATCAAATTTCATCATATAAATAGATTGTTTCGACTAACAAGTATTTCTTTAATTATCAAGCAGAATGCTAACGATGGTTGTCGAATTCGAAACATGCCTTGTTCAAATTTATCTTTTTCGATGCATTTATACGAGAAACTTTCTCGATCTTTTCTTTCTACGAACGTTAAAGTAAGAAATTCAAGGCACGCACATACAAACAAACACACACACACACACACACACAATATGGCTCACACCGCCTTACAATACAAAATAATCGTGACCCACGCGAGTTGAACGCGTTAAGTGAAACGAGCTCGTTGGCTTTTCAACGTTGTAATTTTTAATACGTCTTTCGTCCTCTCCGCTTGCCGTTTTGTCGGTTACGTATAATTCTTGTCATTGTATTTTATTGTCCTTGGAGGAAATTGTGAGTGGGGCAGAACGAGCGCGTGACACTTCCCTTAGACACTCGGTTGACAGAGAAGTGGAAGGTTCGAAGTCCCGTATTAGGGTAGACCTCTCGACCCCTTGACCTACCACACCACATAAACAGCTGTCGTATGTGTTATATGTATCCCTCGAGGTAGAGAAAAACGAGAGTGGTGGTAAGAAAGCAGGTGCAAAGCGGGCAAAGGAATGAACAGAGCAAGGAAAGGAAGAAGAAAAAGAAGTAACGGAAGAAAGAAGAAATCAGAAGGGTTGTTGTAGCGTAGGAGGCACAGAATCTACAGACACGTTTCGTTATTCATAGGAAACCTCGCGGACGTATGAAACATCCGTAACAACCTTAAAGTATAATTATGACTTAAACGAGGCCTTTGATGTGACATCAAAGAATCTGTATCTTCTCTGATAAAATTACGTGCCTCTTATAATCGCGCGAAATGTATTTTTGATTGAATTTACCGATCGATTTTCCTTCTAGGCGCCAAGAAAAACGTCATTTATGTTCGAAAATTTTGAATATTTTAAACTGTAGTCTAGTCTGTGTATATCGTCGTGTATTTTATGGAAAAAGAGAAACGTCACGTAAGTGCGGTAATAATTTACTCCCAGGAGTGATGCGCGGGTACCGCTTCTAAAGTTGCGTTTAAGAGAGGTGTTTTTACGTATGATCCGTGACACCGAAAGAATTTTTACCGAGCATGCGATTTTACTTTGTTGTATATTTAATGCAACGTTACGCGATTTATTTAGTTGGGAATTTCAATACAAAAGCGATCCATTAAATACTGTAGTCACCATAACGATGAAACGTGAATGAATATGATACATATGATAAATTACTTGTTTTCAACATTTCGATATGTATGGTTAGTTATTTCCGTGACATTCTCGAACAATCGAGGGTCTTATTTTTCATGGGCTTATTCTCCGTGTAAAGACGATCGATATATGTATATCGGCACAATTTATGATTTCTCAGCACTGTTGCAATTTTTGTTCCGCCCGAAGGGATTCAAGTCAAGCAATTTGCTTTATCACATCATTATGTCTCCAAAAAAGAAAAGATGAAAATCGTAGTAAATCACTGACAAGTCGAATGGTTAACGAGGTGTCTGAAGGAGAGAATTGTACCGTTAGGAAATTTTTCAAAATTTTTTCCAGGAATTCAAGGGATACGTAGAAACTGGCAATTCGATTCGTCTTGATTGTTCAGATTCTACCGTAAAACGAATACCGGAGAAGTATCTCTTTCGGTTATTTCATGTTGTGTAAATATTAAACGTTAATACTAAATACTTGCCTTAATTTAAATATTAAGTGTTTTCAAAATATACGCTTAGAGCACATATCTAATAAGCGTACTGTTCCGTACGTACAACACTATTGTATTTTCCCTACTCGTCATGCGCATTCTCTTTTCGCCCAGCCGACGAATATACTTGCATATTAAAATTCTTGCCAAGAATAGAAGTTTGGAGAAAATTTGGTAACTCGTAAAAAATCGATACGTCCAAAACGTGACTATAATATTTGAATTTTAAATCTAACGCCATGCTGCGTGATTTTATTCTAGGATTAATGTATTTATTCGATGCGCAAAAGAGAGAGAATGCGATTTATTCTACGTAATGGAAAAGACTACGTGTCTTGCGAAGAAGAACAAGAGATTGAAGAATCTAACAAAAAAAGAAAAAGGCAGATCGAATCGAAATGGAAGTAGATCGTCTATCGAAAGAAGAAAATCTCATCAGGTATCCGCATGCATACTATTATAATAGCTATAGAATCGCGAAGATGATACCTGTTTTTTTTTCTCAATAGAGATATTTCTTCGGTCCAGCAAAATCGTTAAAATTCTCTCATTTCTTCGTTCGAGTGACTTTCCGTTTAATGCTGCAGGTACTAATTTTGATTTAACAGTTACTAATTTACCCTACGAGTTCATTCTTTTCCAATACATGTTCATTTCATTGGCGAAAAATACTAAATTATTCTCGTTGTAAGTTATAACAAGATCTTCGTATGTTATAATAAGATTTTCGTTGATCTCTCCAGGAAATTAGCGAAATATTAAACGAATTCATTGACGCACCATGATTGTGCAAAGTAGTTTTAATAAATCAATTCAATTTCTATAAAACACGTATATCTCGTAGTTATCAAAAAAAGTAAGCACATAAAAATTACGCTATCTAGACATCTGATCGCATAAATTTCAATGCTGAGATAGCATATCGTATTTATCTCTTATATCGTAAATTTATATTCATTGCGTTATATTGTATTTTCCTACACTATTTTCATAAAATTCGTGATGTTTAATATGAAAAATTGTTTTTATTTTTTGTTTCCTTTCATCGTCGATGAAACATTTTGATATTAGAATATATAAGTGTGAAACATTGATCGTAATACGATTTTAATTTCACATTTACTAAATTAATAGCACGACAATATTATCGAAAGCAATTCGATATTTTTTGTTGATATTCCAGTTTGAAAAATGAAAGACTACTGTGTACCATTGAATTTTCGTCTTTTGGAAAAGCACTGTGATGGCTTCTAGCGGACCAACATTCCATAAATATATAAGAACAACTAAATCTCCGTAAGAGAAAACTTTAAAGTTGGCGTTGTCTCGCATAATATTGTGAAAAGGTCAAGTTATTATATTTGCAAAGATAATATTTGAATATATTATTTATATACGTAATCTGACTCATATACGATACTTTTGGTTACTTTATTCTTTCGTTTATTTATTTATTATCGTTACCGATATTTTTAACGAGGTATTTAATATGTATTTGAAAGGGTTAAGTATATGCATATTGAGGCAATGTTTTAAGTCCATTTACATATACTTACTGGAAGATAATTATTCAATGCAAAATACTTTGAAACTGTCGTGTTAGCAATCTTAACTTATACAAAATCAGAATCAATTTTAATCAGTGGACGATCAATTAATTCGTAGTAAAAATTTTGTTTTAAAGTAATACGAAATTGTCAGTGCTAATGGAGACGTAAGGGATACGGCGCATTATTTACGCCAATTTGTCAATCTACTATATGTTTAAAGGCATCGATTACCATAAAGTTCTGCAATATAGCCTCCGAAACCGCATTTCTCTCGTGTAAAGCGCCATCGGAAATCAGTTCTTGCGTCCTTGTTGAAAACTTTTGTCGACGAAATACCAGCACGTTGATATTTCCCTTCGAATGAATTTCAAATTCTTCTCAAATACGTCGAATTCTTCGGTGAAACACTCGAAGCATTTTGCACTTTTCGTTCTTCTACTACGACAGACTTCTAAATATCACGACGTTAGTGATACAATGACACGTTGTAAAACCGAGCGATTTTTTCGCGCAGGTTTTACTCTCGCGCCATTTTCCCCCTTATAACTATCGCATCAATCACAATTTACGCCTCTGCTATTTATATGATAAATTTCTATACTTCGAAAATACCGAAACTCATTTTAAATTAATTTCAAAACGTTTATCAAGAATTTTGATCTCGCCTCTCGCACGAGTGCATTCGGCGATTCTAGATAGTCGATACGATCACGCTTTTGTATGGGGGAAAGTCCGGCATATCATTCACTATTGTTACTGACTGTAGGTGCCGTTTCACGACTGTACCTTTCTAGGTATACAATGATAAATTATCGCGGTACCCGAAACGTAGCTGTTCATTGATTTTTCGATGTATGCGTTACATTTATGCAAGTATTTTGCGTATTTTCTCTCTTCTTTTTTAATTTATTATATTTTGACTGTGATTGTTCAAATATTATGTCGCTGTTCGCAAGAAGTCTTCGCACGCTTTTCACGTTGAAAAAAAACGTCATAAAAGATGTTAGAGCGTCGCTTGAGCGCGTTACGAATTTCACAGGGATCTTGTATTTTAAACGAGATACCGTTCGAATCGCAGGAAGCTTCCTGGTACCACTCGACTGGCCGATCCGTCTCATAAATGCAACCGCATCGCGTGGTGGCGGTTCGCGCACTGTTGCCCCGTGAAACTCTGCGACCCTCGCCTGCCACCAGATAGAGTTTTCGCGATAGAACCCTTCTTTGCAATGCGCAGACGCCCGTTCTTCCTACACGTTTGCACTCTGGATGAAGGAAAACTCCACGAAGACCTCCTAAAATCAAAAGATCATCGGTCGTGGCTTCGATAGATTTTATTTAACCGAGAATAATATTTGATCTTCATTTCGCGCCACCTTGAAAATTTTACGCGTTTGAGGGATTCACTGGAAACGATAGTTTCTAGGATGTTCGATCAGACACTTATACGCGATCGAAGTTACTTTAGATTTTGTCGATCGTCTCGGCCGTAATAAATCGAATTAGATAACTAGTTTGCGTTTTAATTTTCTTAGTTTATATTTCATTTGCCAACATGACGACGTGTATATACAATATATTATCGCCTCGTTTACCTATTCGAACGATAATATAAGCAATTTTTAACTACAGTACATTGATATTCTATGCGCTTAGCGAACGTTAATGCGATGATTTTATTTTGTTTTGGTTAGTTATTTCGCGTCATCGATTCGCCTTTGTTGTTTGAAACTCGTAATTTTTTCTTTCAGGTATTTACTATTCAGGGTGTGCAATTGTTACTCATTCGCGGATATAAAAACACGACTGAAAGACAAACGTTTTATTCGCGTTATCTAATTTAACGAGAAACGTAAAATTCATCGTGCAAAATGAAACTTCTTACTTAAGTTCCTTAAACTTTTACATTCTACTGCTGTACGTTTGATATAAATTTTTCTTTCATTTTCTGTATTATATAATTACGTTCACACATTACGTTATTATGAATTTTTCATAATAGAGATATTTTTGAATGAATCAAGATTAAAAAAATTTTACATTATAATATGTTCTTTATTTGTATTTTTCGGAATTTTGAATGTATGACAATTCTCCTGACGAATTAGTGAATTCATGATGGATATTTAAATTTATTCATGCGTCTGACCGTGCTCTAGTCTCCTGACACGCATCCGAAATTCGAGTTGTTATTTATTTTCTTTGAATCGGTAAAAATCAAGTCGCGATGGTTGATGTACGTACAGTGATTATATCTTATAGTTTTATATCTCGTTATTTATAAATGCACAGGAATTTCCATCTTTCATTATATGTACTCGTTAAAAATTTGACAAGGTTTTAATAAAGAGTTGAATCGAGTTTATATTTTGAGATAAAACTAAATTGTAGTGGCCGACAATTATTCTTATAATGCTTAATACTATCGGTTAAAATTTACTTCGTAATTTAAAATATGTTGCATTTAGAAATATTATAAAATACGAGCATAATTCTCTTGACTTCACGTATTACAATTTCAGATTTCGCGAATATTTTAAGTGACATCTCGAAAATATTGGAAGATAAATTTTATCGAGATTTTGCACGTACAGAAGAGCTCCCAATTTTGTTGCATCTCCTTCCACTTTTCATTTTACGGCTCATTGGACTGTATGTCACGTTCTAAAAATCGTTTGCCGCAAATTATGCGTTTGTCCAATAAATACCTCATTGTTATTCGGGAAAATAACTAGACTTTTATTAAATTAAATTTGTTCACTCTTTATTCATTTTATTCAATGATTAAATTACATAGAACGTCGTTTTTTCTTTAACCTCATTATTGATTTTTGTTAAGACATTATTTTCCACGCTTGAGTCGACGCTTGTCCCTCTTTATCGTGAATACGGAATCTCTGAAAGGGAAAAATATCAAAAAAGTTATTTCTTTTAACGTATTTAATACATTATGGTACTGAATGAGTTGTACTTTATTCATAATTGTTTATTTTAACTTAGTAATCGTATTTCGGGATGCTAAAACGTATCGACACGATGTAACTCTGTAGATGAAATTTCTCGCTCGAGGAACTTTAATTTAAGCACACGACACGACGGTTCATAACTTCGAATAAGCCAAGCGATCAAACATTAAAACTTGTCATCGTGTAGCTCTTACAACTTTATCTAATTTACTCGCGTCATCGAAGCGTATAATCGTATCGACATAGACGAATCTATTGCCAAATTAATAAATATTATAAAGTTCAAACGTCAATATGCGGATTTCATCTACGTATAATATCAACGCCTTTGATCGGTGCCAGCTATTTAGGGATTCTTCAAGTAGAAACATACGAACGATTTTGGTTGGGAAATCGCATGTTGAATTAAAAATATTTTTTCTTGCGTCATTGCTGGCCTGCAGGCACGATCGATCGATCGAATGCGCGAACAGCTAACCGCTTAATAAAAATATCTCCGAAGCGACAAAATAGCTGTTTCTCTCTGCACGGTCGTAGCATCCGAGTAAAAATACTATTACTTTACTCGTTGCTGAAATAAATAATAGTAAAGCCCAAACCAACAAGGCGCTTTCCAGGAAGGCTGAACGATGGTAAACGAGTGGGATATCGACGTAAGTGGTTAATCCTCGTCAAATACCGGCGAGTAATCGCGACTGCCCAGTCACGAACGTGCCATATTCGAAAGTATCGATCGCACGTTCGATCGTCGCTTCGACTCAGCTTCCTTATGGCTTTTATCGAAAATCAATCCAGCGAATATCGATTGAAGTAATTACGACTCATACTTACACCCTTTCTCTGCTGATTTTAGGTGATACTTATTGACGTTCGTTAATTGGATCGCCCCTTGATACGCTAACAAGTCTCCCTTGTTCGTAGAGCAAATCGAATGAAGCTATTCGTTGAAGATATCTCGTGACTTCGTCGAGTTATCGCCAGGGTTACTGGGGTGAGAGGGAGCGCGAAAGGCCAGGAGAGAGAGAGAAAGAGGGAGAGAAAGAGACAGACAGAGAGAGAGAGAAGCTGATCGAGTTAACGCCTCTGTTTCGCTTTCCATCGTCCATGTAAAGCTATTACTTCGGCTATTCTGAGGGTAGTGCGAGGACAACAGCCAAGAAGGAGGTAGGTCTTTGTGACAGTAACAGCGATGAACTTATTCCAGTTTGCATTCGCTCAACATGGCTGCAGTGATTCTCGTAGCGAGAGAATAAGCTGTTGCTCGTTGTCATCTTCTCACTTTCAAATAATCGGATGTGATTTTGTTAAATACGCGAGTACGACGCATTTTTTTTGCGAAATTTCATTTGGTCTGGTAATTTCGTAAAAGCGATTCCGTCCGTCCATTCGTCCAACGAACATGTCCATTTCGAAAGGAGAGAAAAACGCGAAAAAAAGATGATAGAATGCGATGAGTGGACGAAGCAAGATGGAACTGAAAGGAAGCGCAAAGGAAGGGAAAAAGACACGCGATTCATCGTCGCGACCTCTGAGATCTTGTATTGACAAGGATTTCTCCTCTCTGATTAACAAACGTACTTCCAAGTTCGCCGAGTCTAAGGGAAACGGAAGCTTCATTCTCACACGACAGCGAAGAGTGATAAACTTCGACTTCCGCGAAGAATTCTTTTCTTTATCTATCGATATGCGGTGGGTGTTGGTAAATTCTCCTCGGTGTCGAACGTCATATTTCCCCATTTTATTCCCAAAGTATATCCGACAACGAATATCTCATTCCACGAAGTTTTTACAAAACGCGATAGACTCGCGAAACTACGTTACGGGATTAATTTCAATTCCCGCGACGCGCAACACGTACGGACAATTGAGTTTGTCCGAAAATCACTTTTTTTGCGGTGCGACGAGATAACGTTTCCCATCACCGGTACGAAATCAATGGACGCGATTTCTCGCGATGCAATATCCATAAAGAGGCTTTGTTGATCCCTTATCGCTTCTACGCGTTTTCTACGCGATATAACTATGGAGATCGCGCGTGCACCCTTATTTTCAACGATTATCGTCGCTCTTTCAAAGAAAGGAGATTGGAAATTCGTACGTTCTGATACGCGCAGGTAACTCCGTGAAAATCTGTGTTCACGAGACGCGATATAGATGAAATTAATCGAGCGTTTATCATAATTAAATAAATGACAAATTCCCAACAACTTCCAAAGGGATTTATTGGAAAATCTTTCGTAGCGAATTACGCTTGAGTTTTATCGCAGTGACTCGATTGCGAATTGTAGACGTCGATGGCGATATAAATGCATTATTACACGTAGGAACGACGACTATGAGTATTTTAGCGAAAGATGTTCAGTTTTATCTAAACGACGCTTGAGAAGATTAGATCTAGCGATCCTGTTAAAAATGGAGGACGTTGCGAAGCTGTAAGCGCCTCGTTGCTCTTTCATGGACGCGTGAGAAGGACGGATTTTAGAACGTTCGTGTTCAAAATGGAAAGATTATACTACGACGTTACGTTTTGGAGAAATCGCCGGATTTCGCGCTTTCGATAAATGCGCGCAACGAATGGAACGAATAAATTTCTCTGTTTGCAAAGCTCGCAGGTGCGAATTGCGGGGCCTTCGTCGGCTGATAGATACCATTCTAGCGTGGTGTTCCTCCACGGCGAAGGAAAGAGTACGACGATGCGTCACAAAGTGTTTAATTAATTGCCTATTTTACGAGCGTAATTGCGAGCGTTTGTCCGTCCAAGAACTCACTGAAAAAGTTCAGTGAAACCAATTTACTTAAACATCTACGTAAATTCGTGCGATTGCTCTCCGCGAGAGAGTAGCCGCGAAGACAGCTCGTCGTGCAAAAATGTCATTGAAAGTTTCGAGGTTATCCCGTTGTTTCGGAAGTAATTGCAAAATCTATTATACAGCACGGTCGACGCTTTACCATGAAAACCAGTGGAAATCGGTGAAACGCGACTATCCCTCGTAATTACCAGAAGATACTGCAACAAGCGACCCGCTAACAACGAATAAAAAATATGACTTCGCCGAATATTTCCGCAGTGAATTTTCGTACCTTTCGGCTCTCCGTTCTTCTCAACGCGAACGAAGAATCTCGAACTACGATCGAATGAAAAGTCAGCGCGAAACTTTCGACGTGGATGTGATAAAGGAAGAGGCCGGGAAGCGACGAAGAATGAAGAAAAAAACAGAAGAGTATCTTCATCGATGGTAGACGTTTCATACGACAGATCCATAGGCGCAGCAATCATTACGTCTGACACCGATCGCTACGATTTATGCCCCGGAGGTTCTTACCCGAAGTTAGTCAAAGGGAGAAGCGGCTCGTACGATTAATCTTCCGGCAAAGCCCGACGAAACGTTACGACGCACCCTCTTTTCACCCTTTTCTCGTCGTCCTATAATTTCGAAGGCGGCTGGAGCGCCGCAAGCGAGCCACCACCCTCCATCTATCCCATCGATTTTCCGCATCGATTCTCTCGAAGCTCCCACCGTCCGTATCGAGCAAAGCGTTACGCGATTTTACTTGGCTTTCGATCGTTCGAGAGGTGGTAGGGCGCGACGTCAACGTTCACGGTAAAAACGGGAAACGAATTTAACGGACGTCGCAGACCTGCTGCGTTACTCGTTACCGAGAGTTAAATCTTCGAATTCTCACTCGAGGCACGAAATTAAATATCGCTCTTGCCTAACGCAGCGAATAAATCGCGAGGAAGAAACGTCATTACGATCGAGGGATGAACGACGGCGTCGAGGTCGCAACGTGACGTTCCAACCTCAATCAAAGTCCCCTTCCGGATGAAAATCTGCTTTTCCACTCGGCGCTAATTCCGGATGGACTTATTTGCTCGAGATGCCCGCTGCAAAACGGACTTTCACGGGGGATCGCGCCTGTGCTCCATCTCCACCGTCGCTCCCGAGGGACGTTCGAGAACGCGGCGAAGAATCGAGGGAAACTCGTGCAGCGCGAGGGCACATAGACAGACCGAGAGGAAAAGAAAGTCGACGAACGCATCGTCGAAGAGACGATCATCCGTGTCAACGTTTTTATTCGTGGTGCTCCATCGAGATGGTCGAACGTGATTCATCGTTAGGCGGCCGCTCGACGACGAAGGAATCTTTTCGCATCGCGCTTCAACGGCGTCAAATTTACGGGCGCGTCGTGGATGGCAAGCACTCGCGCTGCCTTCCTTTCCCGCGAGAACAATATACGCGTCGTCGAGTAAGACGAACCGTCTGCGCTAAAAGACGAGGACGTCTTGGAATTTCATGCCTCGTGAAGAATTGGAGAACCGTTACGCGAAAACCAATATCCTGCATTTTGAGCTCGTACGCGCCGCTACGCGTGTCTGTGTCGCCTACCACTGCGCAGATACGTGCTATTTACTTCGACGATACGTAGGACGGCTCTTAAGTACCGGATCACGAGCCAGTAGTCATTTCGGTCCTCGCTTTTGCCGATCGCAATTTTCAACGACGACAGAACTAAAAGCTGCGAGGAAAATCGAGGTCTCTTTAAACGGCGATGCAGCTTCGCTTTCGATTTTAACTCGCTCCGTTCGCGAAAAATCGAAGGAACGGAATGCGTGGCTTTGCCGCGCTTACGTGAACGTATGCGCCGTTAAACGATGAAAGGTAGTACGATTTCTCTCTTTCTCTCTCTGTTTCCTCGCTCTATCCGCATGCCTCGCTACGGAAAAACGACGATGAGAACTTTTTTTCCAGGAAAGAGAAACGAGGAACGAACGAAGATCGTTCGAGCGTTGCCAACAGTCACGTCGATATCGAACTCGTCGTTCCTTTTTTACGCTCCCTCTATTCCGATGTAGCACGTATTAATTTCAGTACAGTTCGGGATATTTTTGGACATCGCGTAACCTCTAATCCGTCGTTGGAACGAAGCGAAATTGTAAACGCGCGATGGATCGTGGACGAGTTTCTCTCGTAGACTGGAAAGACGAGAATATTCCTTCGATTGTCATCGAGGGAGAGAGAAAATCGATATTCTAAGGAGATTTCGAGAATCTACGTCGACGGAAGTTCAGCGATTTCTCAATCGTGATAGAATGTGAAAGTTACGACGAGCTACCAAATTCGTCTAAACGAAAATACGAGTTGGAAAGTACGAGCGCGATCCACTTCGATGTTCGAATAATTACCGAAGTTTTGCGCACGTTAATGCGCGTAAATACGGCAAGGAAGAAGGGCAGTAACGCGACCAACGACGAGCGTCGAGTGGGAAAACGTAGCGTGCTCGAGGGTAATCCCTCGAATTCGTTTGTACGAATTTCCATAACAAACAGCGACGCAGCCTAGCTCGCGCCTACACCTTTTTACAACGCGAATTTCGAACGAACCGCATCGAGCATCGAGTCGAAACGCTCTTCTCGCGCGACTCTCCGAATTTCGCGACAATCGGGACTTCCCCTTGACACGGATCTCGCCTTTTCTTCTTGCCTCTTGCGCCTCGTACTTTCTTTCCGCCCATGGCCGTCTCTTTGTCCCTGCTCGATCGAACCATCGATCCCGAAACTCGAATCGTCTCGCGAAAGTCCAATGGAAGAAGAAACGTAAGTACATTTACGCTCGGGCGAAAGGCGCGTTCGCGATCGTTCGAACAGTTCGCTTTCGTACTTTTCTCGGAGAAATCGTCTCGATGGTAGTTTCTCAAGCAACGACCTTCCTCATCGTGATAAATTCGCGCGTCGACCTACGGTCGCCTTTCATAGGAATTTTCTCGTTACGGACAACTTTTCGAGTAATTCGTCATTCTCGTCCTTCCTAGCGTTTTACGTTCGTTGCGCGAAATTCGTGGGTCGTAAGAGCTTCGAGTACGAGGTACAGTGAAACCGGAACGCATTGTCCGGTGGGTACGAATTACGTTGGACGCGCGTCGAACAGCCTCGCGTGGAAGCAACAGGAGCCATTCGATCGTGTCTATCGTGTGCATTTTAGCCGAGCGACGAAAGCCGAGAATTTATCGGCACTGTCATCGTCGTTGCCAATCACTACCACTCTCGCCATTCTCTCGAACGGTCGAACTAACGGACAACTTCAAATTGCAACGAGAACTCGAACATGCGAATTTGTAGGTGAACAGTTGGAAAGCTGTCTTGGGTCGAGATCGTTTAAACGTGTTACGAGTTTCTGCATCCCTAGAATGATTTGTGGATAATCTTGACGACGGTAGAGAGTAAAGGGGATCGGAGAAGGGAAAGCTTCGTTGGATCGAGTCGCAAGAAGGATTGGGGAAGGTAGTACCGATGATAGACGTCTTGGGTGTATGTACTATCGTTCGAGTATATAACGCCGAACGGCATTGTTACGATAACAATGAACTTCCGGCAATGCAGCTTGAATTTGCGATAAGAGAGCCGACATCCGCGAAAGTGCATTTGTCCGTATCCGAGGGATAACTTTTCTCGTGGAATACTGCCAGTTTCTTACGATCGTCCAAATCTTTATTTTCGACTCGACAGTCACGCAAGCATTTGTATCATACTAGTCGTCGTCCGTCGAGCGTTTCGAGTCGAGTTTGCGAGTCAACCTTTACCTATAATGATACTCCTCGGCCCGCGAAGTAATCGAGAGTCTTCACGATTCAAATTTCAGACGATGTTTTATCCTGTGATATTTGGAAATCGTCGCGAGTGCGGGGAATTGTATCGATCCTTAACTCGTGACGATACCTTTTGTCCACGAGGTAATCGAAAAGAATTCCAATTAATTCTCGAAATGGTGTTGGTCCGTTCGTTCGTCTGTCTGTATGGCGTTGATTACGAGCCGACCCAAAGGAGGCGTCCACAAAACAGTATTTATTCGCGCAGACTACCGATTCTCTCCAAGTTACGTATTCGCTTTTGAATCGACGCGTAATCGTGATAGTGACCGTAGCGGCGCTCGTAGCGGTAGCACGAATAGACACTTCTTTCGGATGCGTGAAGATTTTTACACGCTCGGTCGATCACGAATCGTCGTACACGTAGAAAAGAGTTTGCCTCGTCTTACGCCATTTAATATCGTTCGTTAGTAATAACGATGACAGTGACAATGAGAGCGGTAATAACGACGATAATAATTTCGTTCTTCCTTTGAGAAATTTTCGATGTCGTCTTACGCCCCAAAGGAAACATTATCAATTTTTCGAGTAGCGCACTCGGACACGTGGAGGGTTCTCTCGATAGCCGGTGCAAGAAGAAGACTTCAGTCCGCGTCGCGGCAATTTCTTTCGCCCCGGAGATCGCAGATCAAAAGTTGTAACTCCGTAGAGGAATATAGTAAATGCGACGAAATGTAAAATCGCAATTTGTAAGGAATAAAATTTCAGGATTAAAAATTATCCCGCGTCTGACGTTGCCGTGACTAATTTTTACAAGGTTGCGCTTTTCGAACTCACGTACGCGCGACCATGTGCGATTAATCGCGCTCGGATTCCGCGAAGACGATTAAGAGATAATCTTCGTTCCTGAAAAGCCGAAAAAGTTGCAAGCTTCGCGTCGGGTCGTCGAAAGACGGTAGCGAGGATCGATCTCCTGACCCAGTGCGGAAAACCGTCGCGAATCGAACGTCTCTCGCGCTACTAACGAAGCGGAAAGACGACGAAATTTTAGAGTCGTCGTCTAGCTTGGAAGAGCAAAGAATTCCTGAATATTCCTTCTGTTCCGTTATATTCTTGGGACAGACGTCGCGAGTGTGCGTGACACGTCGACTCCGTATCGGCCGCGTTTGAATAAAATATTCGGCTACGTCGTTTGAAATTGAACTCGATACACCGGAGGGTCGTTTTGGAACTCGTTCGAGGATGGCCTGACCTCGCTGTGTCGCTCGTAAATGTTGAAGGAAGTGGCGAATGGACAATGCAATGAACGCGCGAAGGAGCGAAAGCAAGGCGCATCGGACGATACGATCGCCGGTGGTATGATTTGCGTGACGTCATAAAAGGAATAGAAAAGCCCGTTGAAGATGCGAAGAAGTAGGAACACTCGAGCTTTAGCTGACGTAGCTCTACGTGCCGGTATAATGGCCCTTGTCTTCACCGCCGGCTTCCAAGTTCTATTCAAGCTCGAGGCGACTCGTCGTCGACCAGTACGACAGTATTCTCCCACCCTCTCTTTCTCTTTTCCACCTACTCTAACAGCGGTTATACCTGCTTAGCGAGCCTCCTTCTCATCCTCAATTTCTCTGGCGTTCTCTTCGTACCTCTTCCCTCTTTCGCTACTTTCCACGGCGGAATCGTTCGAACGACCATTTTATTCCGATTTTTCCGCGAAGACGACCCAAGATTCCGTTATAAGCCGCCCCAAGGCGAGCATCGACGAGGCAGAAAGAGAAGAAGTAGGAGGCCGAAGGTAGTAAGCCGCCGTTTCTCAACGGAACGGCGCGATCGATCCGCGTATTGCTATCGAGCCTTTTTAAGTGCGCAATACCACCAGCGAACGTCTTTGGGTGGATAGCTGCGTGAGTGGTTGCGCTCGTGCGTGCCAGGTAAAACAAGCCAACGACGCGTCGAGATCAGGGGGAATATTTAACGCGGTGATCAAACCGGATCGCTTCCAGTCGATCTAGAATTCGTGCCAGCGTCTAGGCGAGATTTACGCTTCTTCTCTTTTTATCATTTAATATTTCCTCGAAGACATCAGGGATGACATCGATAACGATGCTAGTCTGCTCGATGCGCGGACTTATTTTTGTATTACGTTGTTCGGAATGTTTTTTTGCTTGCTTTTTTATGTTGTTTTTATGAACGACCGTTTTATTTAGTTTGCTTATTTAGACCGATTATAAGTTTGTTCGTCAGAGGCGATTGTCGCCTACGTTCGCGCTTTGCAATTCTTCAAGTTTTCGACTTAGCAGCTGCACGGTGCTTATACGTTTGCTATTACCTTTGCTTCGATACGCTCGTGCTAGCGTCTAGACGAGATTTACGCTTCTTCTCTTTTTTATCTTTTAACCCTTTGCACTCGGCACCGTTTCGGACATTACCTACCGGCAACTTGACGCGGAAACTTTCTCGCAAAAACGTACACCCTGGAATGATATTATTTAGTGCGACTTTGGATCCAAGTAAAGCTTTGTAATGAAATTTGGCTTATATGCATTTGTGGACATCGAAGAACACATATTTACAAAACAAATCAAAATTTATTTCTCATCATTTTCTACGATATAATAAATTCTGAAGCAATTCCCAATATGCATAGCAGGTTGGTTTCTGCATGTTTCACAATGAAATGTCGTTTGACGCCTTCCACCTGGTGCTTTCCTGTCAGAACGAATAATACAGTCCCGTTTTCTTTCTCCCACATTTGGAATATGTAGCTTATTATTCTCGTGCATCTTGATAATTTTATCACATTTCTTTTTCGTGCCATTTTAATTGAGAACTACAGGAAAACATGCGTGTTTCTTAAAAAATTGCTCAGGAATAAGTTTATTCTCCGTAATCGCTAATAAACTTTCATGTCCCCTCAGAGGGGACAATCGATTGCAAAGGTTTAACATTTCTTCAAAGACACCAAGGATAACACCGATACGATGCTAATGTGGTTCATACGCAAGACGTTTTTTGCACGTTTTAACGCCTTGGTCGTAAGTTTCTTCGTCTACGAATTGTCCAAAGCGACAGAGGCGACTGTCGCGTACGTTCGCGCTTTGCGATTATCCAAGTTTTGGACTAAGCGGGTGCACGGTGCTATCATCCGCTCGTTGTGTCTCGAATTCACGCGTATTACGTTTGGCTTGATTCGCGTTGTCGTTTCTACGCGAGAGGAAGCGACTAACGGAGAATGGATTTCAAACGAAACTCCTTATGGAAATCTGACTACGCGTAAATACAATACGAGCAGCACGAGCGCGAAACGAATCTAGTAGAGCCTTCGTTACGCGATAAATAACCGAGTAAACAAATAAATACATAAATGTGATCACCGAGGTGTTTGTATTTCTCACGGCTGCGGAAGCGCGCTAAATGCATTTTTAACGCGACGATAAATCGCCCTTTTACCTCTCGCCTCGATAAAGTTACGAGCTCGCGAAGCAAATAATCCTTGGACGATAAAAGAGAAAAAAAGTGCGATACTAATTCAACGGTGTCGATGCTCGTCACGTTTCGTAATAAAAATATCGACGAGCGATCGACGATCTTTCTCGTATCGTCGCCGATTTACACCAGCAGCCACGTTGTAATAATGACGTGCGCGTTGCTTCGAACGCTCCAAAAGGGACGACAAATTAGGACGGGTACCGAACGTTCGGCCTTCGGTTCGTTTAGAGGATCACGAGAACGCGCCACATTTCGTCCAATTTATCGACTTACCGAATACTCCATTCGCAACGACGATTCTGACGAACTCGAGACGACATCGAGGCGCCTTTTCGACGTTTCGCTCGCGCCTTACCCACGATCGACTCTCCCTGTATCGAAATTAAAAGAATTTTTCAACCGCGTCGGAGTCGCCTCCGCTTATCCGCTTATATGTCGCGCGAACTTATTCGCCGATTTGCCTTCTTTCCTCGAACGCAACGATCCTTCGATCCCCGACAGTCGTGGGTCGATTAATCTTTTTCCAGGATTTCGTAAGCGCGCCTCCACCGCCGTCTAACGAGGGGAGCGATCGCACGCAGGAAGAACAATCGGATTCGCGCGCTTCCCACCGTGACGGGCAATTCGTTTCGACCGACCTTCCTCCCACGTAGGGAGCGACACTGAATCGCTCCTCTCGTTCGCTTCTGTCCCTCGACGCGAATAGAAATCGCCGATCGAACGCAAATTGAATCTCCTCGTTCCTCGATTTCTCTTTGTCGTTACTTGGCCTCGTATCGGCTGATCTAACGAGATCCTGCGATGAGCGACGCGGGAGTCTCTTCTACGCCCGAGATGTTCCCCTGTGAATACGCTCTCTCTCTCTCTCTC
>JAITYT010000412.1:1716419-1729656 GCA_025433975.1 Liostenogaster flavolineata
TTAAAGTATCCAATAAACGTAGAAACTTATGTTAACATCGGTGTTTATGTATATTAATCATTAATCACGTCACCGTCCATACTTCAGCAGTTAAACCCGGTTACATTCCTTCCCGATAGCTAGATGTAAATCATGAATGTATCTTCGTAAAAAATCTTAAAATCTTCATTAATGCTACGCATAATTATATACGTATAAGTAACTTAAAAATAAAAACCGTTAGTCGAACGATATCAATTACTACCTGTATATTCGATGATACTACGTCGCACTGTGTCAGAAATATGTATGTATATAAACCGGCTTTACTGGGTACATTTATATACAAATGAATCGCGCGCGCGCGCGAAGAAGAGAAAGAACAAGTTGGTTACGTTGTTGGTTATGCTTCGATGAGGAAGAAAAAGCCAAAAAAGAAGAAAAAAAAAAAATAGAAGTAAAAAGAGAATCAAAAACAACCGTTGGAATTTTATTTATGTCGCTGTCGATCGATCGCGATCGTAACAGCGATAAGTAAAATGCGACGTGTGAATTAGCGCGAAAAGAAGTTGTAAATGCGACCACGCATTTATCAATGGATTTTGAGGGTCTGAAACTCGACATGCGAAACTATACGTGGAAGAGAATATCGCCGTGGTCGTTACCGAACGATGCAATCAAAGTGCAGAATTTGTGGTCGTCTCAAACTTATTAGCTGACGTATACAATTTAGTTATCGAGTTAAATGGTATATCCCGTACGAAAGAGAAGGAGTTCACGTTAGATACGAATGTTAGATTTTAATTTTGCAATAGTTTGAATTTGAGAGTTCGCACGTAAATTTAGCCAGTTAACGAAAAAGTATAAGTTCTCCGCTTGATATACGACACCAGCTACTTCGTAACGTCGTCGATCGCCTTTAAAGGTTACATTAGTTTTTGCGATCGCGCTTCGCACGAGAAAACGTAAGCCGACCCCTTTCGGTGTAACTTCGTCTTCTTGGTCGCTCGAAACGACAGTAGTAGTCAGACGCGAGTTCTCGTACGCGGTGTAGAATACGAAAGACCACTGCAATTTGATTCACGATCGATGAGTGGAACGAAAAATTAATTAGCGCGGCCCTTCGTCGGCCGACCACAAGACTGGATAAGCCATACGATAATATCGTTTTAATCGGCATAATATTATGGGTAAACGATTCCTATACGGTTTCGATAATTTTAGATACTAAATAGATAAGTCGATACGTATTTTATCGTAGAGGCTGTTTCAATGTACAAACTATTCGAGTACGTAGCATTACGTAGTGCGTACGTTGTTTGATCCATACAAGTTAAGAGAAACTGTACGGATTACTTTGCTCTTTATTCTATTTTGCTAAACGATTGATTGTATGTGCGGTTACGATGATCTTTGTTGTACGATCGGGCGAACCGGATACAGTCGAAAAGTCGATTTTGTTGATCGCTAGTATCGAAGTTGCTCGTTCGCGTTTCCTTTATGACGATACTTCTTTGTCGCGCTTTAAGAATAAAGAAAGAAGAGAAAGAAGAGGAAGCATCAAAATAAACTTTTGATACCGTGACTCTGGTTCGCCCGCGTAATTAATTTGTCACACCTCGCCGTACTGCACATTTAGGTGCTAGATTGGATGCTGCGTTGACTCGACTCGTTTTACGCCGGCCTACGGAAAAAGTGAGATATCTATACGTTCTGTTGCCGTTCGTAAAATGAGATGCGGTAAACAAACCAACTGAATTATCAAAGTATCCGAAGACTACGTGTTAATATACATTTAAGACTCAACGTGTTGTATAACAAGATGCAGGTTTATACGTGGAGATGCATTGGGTTTATCATTTATTTTCCTCCTCTCATCACTCCCGACGCTCGACTACTTCTCAGGACGAAGGACGCTACTGAAAGGAAAAGAAAAAGGCATTTGTCTATTTTTTTTTTTTTGCTAAAAAATTCATTTAATTAAAGGACCACGTCACGGTGGATCCTCGGCTCAAAAGAGTCTTTGTACAAAGAATGACAATGTTTTATACAAAATATGACGTATCTGTATTCGATGCGTATGTATAATCTATGTACCTGGCCGAGAGACGCTGTCTCTCGTTACATTGAGGTTCCAATCGCGACAGTCGGACGCATTGCGCGACGAATTACGAATTAGGGGACGGGGGGCGCGTTTGAAATTACATTGTCACGAATTTCGGAATGATCAGTTCGCTCGTGACAACGCATCCTCGACACGAACGGTACGTCGTCGCGGTTCCACGAAATTCGGTCGATTCATATAATAGATTATAAAATTAGTTTACTGTACAAATCCGCGCTTCGTCGAACTTGGCGCGACCGTTCGTTTCGTCCAATGCGGGGACAGTCTACATTTTTGATTATACGACGAAATTATTATTTCCATCGTGGAAATTATTTACATGGCTACTTAACGATTTAAACGCCGTTACGGACGATCTGTATTTACAAACATTCGAGTATTAAAGTTTTTCTTCGATAAAGCCACGATCACGGGCGATAGACGCATTTACAGTCGTACGTGAAAAAGCTCACGATTCCGAGTGCAAACGTCTTCGTCTCGCTACGAATCGTATTCGTCGGTCGACGTTTCGCGGAATATCGCTTCCGTTTCTTCCTAGAAAAAGGGAAGAAGCAAGCGATAGACGAAATACCGCGTACGAGAGGAAAACGTTTGCACGTACAATAGAAATAAAATAATATTTAAAACACACGTTCGCTAGACTACGGTCTCTAGGTTTGACATCGATACGGTCGTTCGTTTGGCACTGCACTCTGGAAATCGTTTCAAACAAGTTCCGGTCCCACGATGTATCTCGCTCGCGAGACAGTCTTAATTTATTTGTCCTACGCACACCTTCGATAAAGAACTTCTCCTCGTTGTTGGCCGCGTCATCTTGCGAGCAACGCGAGGTATCGCTGAACCAATCCTACGTAACCGATGAACGACCTTTCGACGATCTCCAAGCCGGATCAGATCCTTAGTTCGGTGTCAGTAACGGGAATTCCTCTGCTTGCTCCTTGACTCGCCCTCTGCGTCGCTGGTGGTACCAAGGGGCTGATGCTGGGACTCCTAGTGGCCAAGGGGGACAAGGATGGCGAGAAGCTCGGACTGAGTGCCGCCGAAGGGAACGTGGAGGCGTCGTGACTGATGGGCGACCTCGGCAGGATCGCTCTCGCCAGAGCCGGCGCGGCCAGCGATCTCGGCGCTACCGACGTCAGAAGCGGCGGGGGTGGAGCTTTATGTACAGACTTCGTTTTGCCGCTGCTACCGGAATTGCCGCTTTGCACGCTCGCGGCGTCGTCCTTCAGCCTGGCGATCTCGCTAAAAACGTGCGCCAAAGGCTGATACTGAGGTCCCCAGTCCAAAAGGTAATCCCAATTGTATGAACCGGTAAGTTCTTCCTCGCTGTGAACTATCGAGCTCAAGGAACCGTTCATCGAGGGTCCACCTGGAACTTCGAGGCCGGAAGTCGGTCTTCCAGGCTCGCCGATTTTCCCGTATATCAGAGTGGCGATGTCCGCCTCGGTGGCCGCCTCGTCTTCGAACAGGTGTAAACTATCGAGCGGTAGCGCCTCCGGCGGCCTCCTGGGCGTACCTGCTGGCGGATCGACGATTCCCAACCTCGCCAGGTATTCCTGAGTATTGTGAACGGAGAGATCGCTCGCCGAGTCGCCCGTCTGCTGCCCCTCGTTTATCATCCTGATCTCCTCGTCTTCGCCGTCGTCCTCCGCCGATCCACGACCCGACGAACCGGACTGATCGCTGCCGGATAACTCGGACGTGGCCTGCTGCTGGCCCGACTGACCCGACGTGCCGTACGGCGGGATCTCATCGTACTTCGGCGGTGCGAACTGACAGGAGGCGCCACCTCCTCCGCCACCACCTCCACCCGATCCTCCATTTCCGCTTCCACCGACTCCAACGACGCTTCTGATAGGAATAGTATCGAAAGCACTGGGATCCACATAGCTGTTGGAGGCAGTAGCGTTGCTCTCGCCGTTCAGACCTGGCTTCGCGCCTGGCTTCTTGTGTCGGCGATTTCGCAAGTGAAAATACAGGAATATAGCGCCGAAAGCGAGTACCAGAAGAAGGAGGGCTATCAAC
Organism: Liostenogaster flavolineata; assembly: GCA_025433975.1. Classification (NCBI taxonomy): domain Eukaryota; kingdom Metazoa; phylum Arthropoda; class Insecta; order Hymenoptera; family Vespidae; genus Liostenogaster; species Liostenogaster flavolineata. Next base: position 1,720,549 of record JAITYT010000412.1, read on the forward strand.
AGGCCCAAGGCCCATTTCGGCAGACCACCGGAAGTCGCGACCGCCATGTTCGTCCCGAGGTCGTTCGGTATCGCCAGGGCGGTCGCGCCTCTGTTTTCGTCGAAGTCGTCGTTGTCGACCAGCGCGATCTCCACCACGGTCATGTTCGATAAGGATCCCTGTCTGCCGGAACTGGCGCTGACCACTAGCCTCGACGACTCCTCCACGTCCATGTCCACGTGCACGAGCTTCTGCTTGACGATCAGCGCGCCGGTCGTGCGATTCAGCTTGAAGTAGGGATGTTGGGAGGTCAGTTGGTACACGACGCGACCGTCGGGTCCCTTGTCGCGGTCGGTCGCCGTCACGTGTCCTATCACCGTACCCGGTAACACGTGAACACCGCTCCTGATGCCAAATCGATACATCTTCTCGGTAAACTGCGGATAGAACTCGTCCCTGGACTCGATCTCGACTCTGACTCTGACCGCGGCGGTGCGGCCGCCGGTATCGGTCACTCGTAACGTGAACGCGTAACGATTCCTCTGCTCGTAATCGAATATGGCGCGCGTCGTCACTTTGCCGGACTTGGCGTCGACGGCGAAGAGTTTCCAGCTGTCGTCGATGTCGGAGAATCCGCTCGCCGCCGCCGAAACGATCGAATAGTTCAACGAGCCGAATATTCCTCGATCTAGGTCCGAGGCGCGCGCCGAGAAGACCGTGGTGCCAATGGGCTCGTTCTCGCCGACGAACTCGAGGTACTCCGAGACCGGGAATTTCGGCGAGTTGTCGTTCACGTCCTCCAAGCGCACGCGCAACCTCGCCAGAGCGCAGAGCGACGAATTTAGCTCGCTATCGCATGCCATTACGACGAGATTGTAGACCTCTGGCTCGAGATCGCAATCCAGGGTAGCGTTCACCAGAACAGCACCGGTTGTCCTCTCCACGGCGAATCGCCCACCGTCGTTACCCGACGTGATGTCATACATCAAGCTGGCCGCCGCGGTACCGGCCATGTCATCGTCTTTGGCGCGCAAAATGGCCACCGTGCTACCGTACGCCGCGTCCTCCTTCACGGACACCTGGTAGAGCTCCTCGAAGAAGCGTGGGTAGTTGTCGTTTACGTCTTCCACCGTGACGGTGACGGTGACAGGTTCGTCGCCTACCAACGAGCCAGTCGTCGAGTTCTCGTCCTTCGAGCCCAGTCGAAGTACGTACCTGGAAACGAAGAATCGGCGAGTCAGTCGAGAGGGAAGCGAAGTCGAGTAGAGGAGAGATACGACCAGGGTCGGATGAAGCTGTGGTCTTACCTGTCTTTCGTTTCACGATCGAGCGTTCTGCCGAGTATCAGTCTTCCTCTGGACACTTCGAAGACGCCGCTCTCGTCGCCAGCGACGATGTTACCGTCCAGCAGGTCCACGTCCGACAGCCTCATGAGAGTCGTGCCTCTCGACGAATTTTCCTTGACGTTGATCCTGTACTCCCGACCGGGCAGAGCGCTCTTCAGACTGCTGAGTCGTACCACGACCGAGCAGACGGACGACGTTGGTGGCTTTCCGTGATCCTCGGCTACGACGGCCAGTTCCACCTCTCTTGGGAGCGGTCCTGGTATCGCGGTGCGATTCACCGTCAGAACACCGGTAGTCGGATGCATCGCGAAGCCTTTCACCGCTCGCAGAAGGTAGTATCGTACGCGGCTGTTGTCGTCCGTGAGATCGTCGTCGGTGGCGTTCACTGTTAGGACCTCCTGCAGACCTCCGATCCCCTCTGCGAATTGAAAGAAGGAATGGTTACGATATTGAAACGATCGTCACGCGCCACCGCAAGCAGAGAAACGTTTTATGATTTCCTAATCGTCGACGGTATCGCACCGATGTGCTACTTAACCGATGTGTTCGTTAAAGATGATAATTAACACTTTAATGGCCGCTCACGCGACACGTGCGTGACAGTCGGAACAACCCTTAGTGTCTGCTCGCTTAAATAAAGTCTTTTTAAATTAATTTTTCAAAAATATTGCCGGTCTCTGGCAACGTTTCACTGCGCGGCCATTACAGTGTTAAACTACGATTCGTCGATGAATTCTTTGAGAACGATTCAATACGCGAGTTGTTTTTGAAAAGCGCCATTCGTCGACGGTTCGTTCCCTTGCCGTTAGTCTCGCAAGAACGCGCGCCATTCACGCTAGACCGTCGATTCTCTTCTCCTTCCTCGACGAGTCTTCCTCTTACGGACCGACGTCCATCGATCTTCGTGCATCCCGACTGCTACAAATGGACTTCGAACGGGTCATTTCCTAAGTAGAATTTCCTCCTGTATCGTACATCGATATCGATCGGAATAGATTAAGGCTACGAAGATATTAACTGCGTTTCTCTTATTATCGCGCGCGCGTGTCTCGCTCTTTCGTAAGTAATTGCACGATCTTCGCTATCGTTCGCGTGCCATTCGAAGATGACGAGTGGTTTTCAAAGGCATGCTTTCGCACGTAGACAATCCCCGTTGTCGTCGCTCTAAGTCTTCTACGGCTTCTACGCAAATCCTCTTCTTCTTCTTCTTCTTCGTTTAGCCTATGATTCACGGACCGACGTTCATCGATCTTCTGTGAATTATGACTTCCACGATCGACCGTGAGTTTCTTAAAACGGCATGTGTTTTCACGGAGGCAATGATGGAGTGTGAATGGACTTTGACGAGCAACTTTGTAAGTAGAACTTCTTCTTGTATAAACTACGGATATTAGTCATAATACTCGTGTTAGATAACATTATAAATTATGATAGAATGGCCAGTACGAGTTTCCTACGACAGCCATTGCTACGTACGCGTTTATCGTAGTTCGATCGACTGTATTTTGTGCTTGAGAATAATGACGTCGTAGAGCCGGACTAACGCCAAGGCCTTTTAAAGGAAAATTCAAAACATTTTCTAACTTTAAACGACCGTAACGAGATTGAAAACGGGTACACGAAAGACAAGTCGTTCGTAGTACGCGAGGAAGATTTCGCGTAAAGTGGTTTGCGATAGCGGTTAAGCGCGATCCGTTTCATAAAAAAAGGAATCGTATAATTTGCATATATCATCAAAAACGTCACTGGTCTTGGTATTTTCGTATCGCAGAAAAAGTATTTTGTCTAAATTTTCGGCCAACCTAGACATCGATTTGGTTATTGGAATGACGAGCAGCCAATTCGTTCCTACGTTTCCTACAAAAAGTATAGAATTTTTAAAAAACGGTGTTCTACCTCGTTTTTACTCGTATTAGGAAATTTGTGCGTTTACGAGATCGTAGGATCTATGGAGCATTGCCGTATTGATATCGCACGTGCCCGAAGGAGAGTAAATTCGGCATTTTTTGAAACACCGTCCTTTCTCTTTGTCGCGTATCTACTATCGATACGCACGTAATCGAGTTCCTAATCGTTCCTGTATACAGACGTGCAACTGCTCTCGTTGCCTCGCGAAACGTAAAATCAGCGAGAAGCGATCGAACCATGACCACGTCCGACGATAGTGCGCTCCGACGTCGCACCCACGCGCCTTAGATTTTACGGTGGTCACGGGCGTGCGTCATAGAACGAAGGAAGAAAGATTTTCGCATCGTCCAGGCGTCTAACATCGCGCCGCCTCTTACGGTCGGACGATAATTCACGGTTGACGGACGGCCAATCCGATAATAAATTTTCCGCGGTGTAATTACGGAGTGTGTCGCGAAAAAGACCGCGAGACTTTTTCCCACCTCCTCGTTCTCCTTCTTCTCTCTCACCGAGAGTACGCACGTTGGAAACTCGTACGAGAGTCGCGTCGTCGCGGCGGAGCAACGACATCGCGCTGGAGGCTTCGCGAATCCGTGGAAGAGCGATCTTCTCGATACGAGAAGGACAAAGCTGATAGCTGCTTCGAGCTCCAGCATCATCGAGCTCTCTTCCTCTCGTTTTATACACAGCCGAGTGGATACGCGTTCGATGAACATCTCATCTTCGCATTTTCCTCCTCCTTCTGCCCTTCTTCTTCTTCTTCTTCTTATTCATCATCGTCATCATCGCCATCGTCCGCTTCTCCATCTCGCGTCTCTTCTTCTCGTTCTCGTTGGAGCGAGGAGACGACGAAGATAGAAGAGAGGGATGAGAAGAAGGAGGATAAGCCGTTCTGACACCGGGCCGAACGGAAGTATGAAATAATAACCAGTTATATAAATCGCTGGACGGAGCCGTGGGCCCGGCATGGCGGGTCCCTCGCGCGCTCGCGTCCGCGCTCACACACAAAAATCATTTCGATGCGTTTCAAATCGTCGGATAACTCGGTATTAATGTGCCAAGCGGCGGCCTAAAGTGAGGGAACAACCGTAAGACGGGGGAGACGCAAGAACACGCGGTGGAAAGCGAGTACGAGGAAAGGAGACTGAGGGAGGTGGTTGGTTGGTTGGTTGGTTGGTTGGTTGGTTGGTAGGTAGGTAGGTAGGTAGGTAGGTAGGTCGGTCGAAGAAGAATACGAGACACGCCGTCGTTGGACGGACGACGGCGGGGCCCTTCGGGGGATGTTCGAGGAGCCAAGAGGAGTGTAAAGGACGACTCCGGACGGTGGAAAGGATCCTCCTAACCGGAGGAGCGAGACGGACTGTATAATTATTGCGAGGTGCGTATGACCGTGGCGCATGCGTGTTCGCATCACGACGTTTCGTTCGGATGAATTCTTATTACCAGCGGCGTTCCCTCCTTCTCTCTACTTTCTCTTTTCGCTCTCCTTCGCCTTCTTCTTCTTCTTCTTCTTTCATCTCCTTCTATACAATTTCTTCTCGTTCTTCCTCCTCCTCCTCTTCTTCTTTTTCCCTCGACTCCTTAATCCTTTCTTTACGCCCTTCGCGATACTCGGCCATCCCGCGATGGCGTAACGCCGTTTTTGTCGCGGCCGAATCATCCGTTACCGCGCGCGTCGTTATTTAGAAAGGTTTTCTCCACGGATAAAATAAATGCGTGACGTAATGGATTGCGCCTCATCGCCACGACGAAGAAGAGACGATCGTACCGATTCCGTTATCGTTTCGCGCTGCTTCGAACGATCTTCGACGTTGGACAACGTCGCGTCCGACTGCCTCGATCGATCCTGACGGACATCGCCTCGTAGCCACGCGAATTTCATTCTTGGATCATTTCGTGCGATTCGATGAACTCGAACCTATCCACCGACCCTCCTTCGTGGCCCCTTCGTTCTTTCTCGTTCGGTCGGGACGACAGAACCGGACGTTGAAGTCTGGAGCAGCTTGGAATCGTGCCGGCGCCACGTCGTCCGATACGAAAACGATGCTTTCCTCGAATTCACGACTACGACGAGAACGACGACAACGAACAAGGAGAAACGGAAGATGCAAATTCTCGTCGTCGTGAGAGCTCTCTCTCTCTCTCTCTCTCTCTCACACACACACACACAAGCTCTCCTCGAAGGTGGTTTTACCTACCTACCTTCTGCCAATCCAGGCAGCCTTCCCTTCCACTACGTTTCCTCTCCCTCGGGTAACCAAATGCACCATTAGGCGCGGGCCTATGTATTTTTAATAAGTTTGGAGAGTCCTCGAAGCCGGCGATCTCGGCCGGCGGTTGCAACGAAGGCGGCTTTTCGGCTGGCTCGCAAACGGTGTCCTCGCGTTTATTTATGTGCGAGGCGTTTGCGATCCACCGCCCTTCGCTCCTCGTACCACCTTCGTCGACCTTCTTTCCTTTCTTTCGTCCTTCTTCCACCAGCGCACGGTGCCATCCTCGATCCCAACAGCGTCTCGCGCTTCGTCCTTGCCTCCTCTTTCTCATTTCGATTGCGTTCTCCTCCTCGCCTCGCTCCGCTAGCTTTTCATCGGTCTTCCTCGCTTACTCCTTCCTTCCTTCTCTCTTTCTCGACGCCCCTCTCGTCTCCCTCGCGCGCTCTTTATCTCGGCGCGGTGTCAATTCGAGTTTGGAACACGGGCAACAGGACAACGCGTGTCTACTAAAAACCAGTTTTTAAACGCGCGTTTATTTCGCGCCGAGGGTGCTCGTCCGTACTCTCTTCTCTTCTCTGTTCTACTCTTTTCTTCTCCCACTTCTTCTTCGCTTCTCCTCTCGACCGTGTCTTTATCCTCTTCTGCCTCGTTTCGTCGCGTTCTCGACGCTATTCGCGGGTCGCTTCGTCGGTGGAAATCGAGCCTAACGTCTCTCGATCATCGATTCTCTATCGTGAACGACGAGTGCGTCTCATCAAGGAATAACGTGTCCTCGAATCACCCTCGATATCGGAATTTCGCGGCTCGAACGGCTACGTATCTGGGTTACGAGGCCTCTTAATTAGTCAAATTGCGGATGAAAATTGCAGAATCTCCGGAACGCGTTTTACCGCTTCCTCGCATAAATACGTCTTTTTATTGCGAATGTGTTCTCTCTCGATTCGAGATTTAACCCTTTCCACTCGTATGTTGCCATATAGTCGCCATCCTGCATTTTATTATTGTACTTGCTATATATATATATATGATATTTTTTCAACCAAATCGACGAGTTAAATCGCGATATGTTTTCACAAAAATGTTTTCATTTTGATCGAATATGAACAAAAATTCCGACTCGATCGGTGGCCTTTCCAGACATAAATACGAGTGCAGAGAGTTTAAAATCGGAAAGAAAGCGACGATACCGCGGCTCGGAGAAGACGACGTCTTCCGCGCGGAAGGATTAACCCTATCCACTCGTATGTCGCCATATAGTCGCCATTCTACATTTTATTATTATACTTTCTATATACCTATATATATTTTTTTCACCAAACCGGCAACTTAAATCGCGATATGTTCCCACGATAATGTGTTCATTTTGATGTAATTCCAACCTTATCGATGGCCTTTTCAAGAAATACGAATGCCAAGGATCAATCGCCCTGACGATGACGTCGACCTTTTCTTACGGATACCATTTTACTCGGGCGAAGAGAGAAAATCGGTAGAAAACCCGGCGTACGCCGAGAAGGAACTCTCTCGATCCGGTCTCGAGGGAAGGAAAACCGTCGATAACGGCGCTCGATGGCGTTAGGAGAGAGAGAGAGAGAGAGAGAGGAGAGGGGGGAAAGGAAGATTATCGGCGGGACGAAGGTAGGACGGAACGGCTCGTGGCCGATCCCACGTTAGCGGCGTGTCCCTGGGGACTTTTTTAAGCGGTGGCTTGCGCCGTGAGCTTCTTTACCCACCTGAGAGCGTCGCGACGTAGGCGGTCTGCTGGAAGCGAGGCGCGTTGTCGTTGAGGTCGGCCACGCGCACCGTCATGTCGGTGCGCGCCTCGTGCACGCCGTCGCTCGCGACCACGCGCACCGTGTACTCCGCCCTCGTCTCGGCGTCGAGACGCTCCCTGAGCGTCACCTTGCCGCCGTATCGGTCGATGGCGAAGGGTCCTGGGCTCGTCTCGTTGGCGAAGCGATACGTCAGCGCCGGCGAGCTGTCCACGTCGTTGGCCGTGATGGTCGTCAGCACCGTCCCCACCGTCGTACCTACGACAGAAAAACGAAACCGTCGTCGAATCACTCGGATCGTTTTCGTTGCTTCTGCTCCGGACGGATGCCGGAGTTGGAATGGTCGATTGGAAGGCGAAGGCGATATAGTCCCCGCTCTACGCGATCGTAAATTCTTTACGAGGTTATGCGTCGCTGAACGAAGGTGTTTACGCGGCCGTTCCGACGAAAATATGCGCGCCGTGGCGGGTATGCGTCGGCGCCGTAAAATTCCAGCGCGCGCGCGTTCGACGTGGAATTCTTCTCCGTCCCTTTTTGCCTCTCAGCGATGGCAATATTATTCCTCCGCGTGGCAAAGGCGCGAATTTATACGGAAAGAAATCAACGCGGCCGATGTTCCGCGAAAAACGGATCCGTCGAAGCGTTCGACTAGCTTCGCTATGCGAGGGGAGTTCGGCTAGGTTAGGGTCTTTCCCCCCCGTAATATCTAACGTTGTTACGATACTTGTGACCCTGGCATATCAAAGCTCTTCGTACGTGAGCTAAGACGAAAGCCAGAAGCCGAAATTCCTCGCTATCTTAACCTGGACTAGGTACACGTTCAAGTTGGAATTCACGCATCCCTTGCAACGTGGGGTGCGAATAAAAGGCAAGAAACACATAGAAAGGGCATGTGCTTGCACCACGTTTGAACAGTATAATTTTCGTTTTAACACTTTGCCATTACAACATTTTTAATGGAATACAAACAGATGCTATTTTTAAGGAAACGATTGCTGTCACTGTTCTCCTTTCCCGATCTACCAGATCGTCGTTTGCTAAAATCTTACGTTACTACTGAAATTCTACCAAAATTAGTAGAACCTGCGTGACACTCGCCGGCATCGACCTAACGGTGATACGATAAGTGTACTCCCGGTAAAGTGTCAATGTCGGAACATAAAATGTCTCGTCGCAGCCCGTACCTCATTCAAGCTTGTATCAAATGTGTAATTAAAGAGCAGCGAACCGGGCAGTGCTTCGGTAACAATCTACACAACCGCATCCTTTCTCTATCGTGGAAAAGCGCTTGTGAAAAGCTGCTACGAGTCAACAGGATCGATCGATTCCGAAGGAAAGCCTCGTAGTCGCGCGTGCCGCTCTTCTCTACGTTCGATCGAAGAAAATCGTTAACAGACGGTATAACAGACCTTTTTCGTGGAATCGTCGCGATCGGCCCGTGCCGCGAGATAAAAACTGGGCGTGTATGTGTAACAATGGCCGCGAATTCATCGTTTTGGCGCTGTCGAGCACCGTTGCCTACTGACGAATCGCATCGTTATGCGAGGAGGCGGTCGCGTCTCTCGCGACTCGTTCCTTTTGTCAGCGTCCACGGGAGTCGCTTTGTCATCGGTGGACGATCGTTCGCGATATAAATATCGTTTCGTTGCCGGTAGCCATCGGCATGGCGAGGGGTGGCGCGGTAGGAGTCCCCTCTCGCGTAGCCAAAGACACTTCGAGGTAGTCGCGCTTAAAATGCATTGGATCCTCTACTATCGGATCGTTTTATCTCGCGCGCGCTAAGAACCGAGCTCCGAGGAACGTCGAACCTCTTTTTTCCTTTGTCATGACCTTCTCTTTTCCTCTCTCTCTCTCTCTCTCTCTCTCTCTCTCTCTCTCTCTCTCTCTCTC